>PVJO010004854.1:0-103661 GCA_004026905.1 Hystrix cristata
AGGGCAGCCCACACTCTAGATCCAGCTATCTCTCACCACATGAGGCTTTGGGGGGACATCTAGACACAAACCATAACACCAGCACAGCCTGCTGTCTGTGGTAACTCATTCATATACAAATTATTTTTATATGTTCATTAAAAGCCTTCTTCATTTTATGGGTTTCATGATTTCTTAAAATTTCACATATAGTTCTCAGGATGAATGAAAGTATTAACAACAGCAGCCATAATAACGATTATTACTAACACTGTCACTAATACCATTTCCCACATATAGTAATATGTAGGTATTACCTAAGCAATTTATGTAATAACAAAAATTGTCCCCATTTATCAGGTAAGGAAACCAAGCTTCAGAGAGGTTAAAGAATATGTACAAGACCATATAATCTGTAAGAGATGGAGTCAGATTCCAAATGCCAAGAGAACTCAATCTAAAACTTACATATTTCTTGACTATTTTTTTATTCAGTGCTATTTAATCTTGCTACTGATTGCATGTACTTGAATCTCAACATTCTGAAATAATCACAGGTATCTCTCCTCCTCTGTTAGAGGACTAGGGGCTGGAACTGCCTGTTGAGTCTGTGTGGCTAGAGACAGAAGAGACTTCAGGGCAGCGGCAAACGTGGGGTATGGTTGCTGGCAAGACCTTGTAAAGCATAAGGTCCCAGACGGAACAAAGTTCATTATCCTAAATGGACAGGTTAGAAACTTTGGGACAGCAAAAAAAGCTGAGGCACTCAGAAAGTTTTGAGAATCGTAACACCGTATAGCAATTATGTGCTATAACTATGTAATTTGGCTTATGAACTTGCAGGCAAGGTGCGCTCATGTGAGTGTGTGTGTGCACGTGTGTGTGTCCATATCTGTGTGCAAGCGTGTGTGTTTGAGTAATTCAGAGGTGTTAATTCATGAATTTATCGTTCGTAGGAATCGAGGGACAGAACAGTTCTCCAGAGGCTATTTTTAAGTATATGCATTGCCAATGAATAGCAGAGGGTTTGTTAATTAACCTAATAAATATTAAAATAGGTTCCCAATGGTGTCAAATTAGTAATAGTCATGATTTAGGCATCGTAGCTCTTTTAGGGCCATGCTTCATCTAAGCATGAAGAGAATGTCCACCGCCAGCTCTGGAGGATGATGCTGGAGAATGGGCTTGTCACTGACTCTCTGATCGGCCTGGGCTGCGTGAGGATCTGCACTGTGAGGCAGCCTCAGTCTTGGGTTCTCCTGGGGGAGGTGTGACCAGAGGTCTGCAGAGGGGCTCGGAATGCAGGGCTCTTCAGCAAGTGCTGTATTGTGTGGCAAGCACAGTATGCACTTAAGCAAAGGTAACTCGCATCAGAGAGGACAGTGTAAAAACTTGGAGAAATCCCAGTGGGCAGAACCTGGAGGTGGCACCTGCCCACGGATGGAGGTGGGGTTTGTTTAATTCTCTCAGACTGGTGCAGTAGTCAAGGGTGCTGACTGATGGAGGCTCCGGTCAGCCAACTGCAAGATTCCACCTTCATGTGGGGAGGGTAGTATCTGAGCTCACATGGTCTCACAGGCAACAGACATGGTCACCGAGGCCCATCGAGGGCTCCAGACCACAGTGTCAATGTGTAAAGGGGAGGCCCAGAG
This sequence comes from Hystrix cristata, assembly GCA_004026905.1. Taxonomy (NCBI): domain Eukaryota; kingdom Metazoa; phylum Chordata; class Mammalia; order Rodentia; family Hystricidae; genus Hystrix; species Hystrix cristata. The sequence goes on from PVJO010004854.1 coordinate 1,632, forward strand.
AGGCAACGCCGTCAGCCAGGGCCCAGGTCTTTGGTTGCACATGTGCAGGCCCCTGAATCCTAATGGGCTGGTTGTAAAAGGGACCCAGTTCAGAAAGCTTTGTGAGCCTAAGCACAAGAAATTCAGACCACTGTCTGCCTGTACTTTCAGGGTTGCCTCCTTTGTCTGCCTGCCACTCTCCCAGATCCGGCCCGCGTCTAGACAGCTGCCGACTCCGCCAGGTTCTGGAATGGCCCCGCCTCCAGCCCTGACGTCAGAGCGTTCTGTTTGCCTGGTGCTGACGGAAGGCTGGCTGAACCCTGTGTCCATATTGTGTGCTCCGAGGGACTCTCTTAGACACGTTGTGTTCAAGTACCTAATGGACGGAGAGTTCTGTACATCTTCGAATGTACAGAATAGTCTTTCGAGAAGTTATGAGTATTGCTTTTTATCTAAATGTTTCTGCTTCTCTCCTTTTAATATAATGTTGGCTGATGGTTTGTCAGAGATGGTTTCATCAGACCGAGATCTTCTATACTTATTTTCTATCATGACTGGATGTTGAATTTTGGCAAATGATTTTAAGGCATCTGTTGAGATGATCATGTGAACTTTGTCTTTTGGTCTGTGTGGTGTGTTATGGATGCATATCCTTCTTTATAGGAAGACAATTCGTAATAGCTAAATCTTGGAAGCAGCTTAAACGTCCATTAACTGATGAATGGATGAAGAAAATGTGGCATTTATGTACATCGGAGTACTACTGTGCCATAAAGAAGGATAAATGTGAGTCATTTGTAGGCAAATGGATGCACCTTGAGACCATAATGTTAGCTGAAGTAAATCAGACACATAGCTTAAATATCATGTGGTTTCTCTTATATGAGAAACTCAGCATATAAATAAAGTGCAAAATAAAAGACAGACAAGAGGAAAAAAAAAAGAGAAAACAGTTATTGTAATCCAGCATGGATGAATAACTAAGACTGTACCTTGAAATAGTATAATTAATTGTCTTATGCATTTTATATTTTTTGGCCTATAAGTTGGTTGTTAAACTGTATTATATAATGCACCCTACAAAGACTTACAAGATGAGTAGATGAATCTGATGTTGGCAACAAAGAGGGTGCAGGGGAAGGAGGAAAAAAGAATTGGGATTTTTATGTACATGTACCAATTCCCCACAATGAATATAATCATTATCTACTGTAAACATTGACTAATAAAAAATGAAAAAAGCTATTCAAAAGAACTAAACATAATCATAACATCCATTAAAAGTTATAAAAATTAAACACAAATTAACTTTCTTTCCAAAAACCATGTTTTACCAGGAATTATCTTTCCTGTGATTCTCATATTGTTTTTCCAATTATAATTCTTCAAAAGATGTGATCGTTCTTCCCAAAAAGAATAGTTGTAAAAGAATTTGAAGATTTTTGCTATTGCTATAGAAACAATCACACCACCCGCTATTTAAAGTAACACTAATTTTTGCAATTGTGTTTGCTTTACATATGAAATTTAATAACCTTTCCATCACTGTGATACTTTGATAAGGACCTACTGTATTTGTCCAACTCCATTTAAAGAACTTGGAATATTTTTGACAGCACCAACTAATAAACACTGACACCACCATGAAAAAAAAATAAATATTTCTGAGAAATATATCAAGTATAGCTGAAATATATTATGGTCTGATATTCCAAGAGTGATGTTGAAAAGAAGTAGCTCCCCTTCATCTCCACTTAACCATACCAAGTACCAAAATTTACTACACATAACCGAATAATGATGTAAGGACAGCATGGCATAGGCTAATCCTCAAAATTAGCAAGACTCTGACCCTGAAATATGAGAGCCATGGAAATGAAAACAGAACAGGAGGACTGGAAATAAAAGGAGAATGACCAGGGGAGATATGACTGAGCAGGTACAGATGTCTGTTTTTGCATTTAGCAATGTGTGTCTAGGTTGACTTAAGATCCCAGCAAACCTAAAAAAAAAAAAAAAAAAAGATGCCAGCAAAGCCAGGGTGGTAATTGACACCTTCCTCTGACCAAAGTCTTTTTATTGACAAATCTGTCTTGCCAAAATAATCACAGGAAAAATAAACCATCAAGATCTATTCTAACATTGGGAGAAATATTGAATTATTTGGATATTTCTAGGAACCCCATATTTATCTCCATATCATCCTACCATGCAAGTGACTGATTCATTGCCTTCCTATCTGCCTAGCTTAGCTTTGTTTCATTGCAGTGAATGCCAGTCAAGTGCCTAATAATGTTAACTGTGCATCATAGATCTACGGAGACTCCTACACAAGCCTGATGTGACCGTACATTGTTCAGACCAAAAGTCATCTGAAGTAATTCCAGGTCAGTGTGAAGTCAATGCTAAGGTCCATCTTCACGTGGCTTTCTCAGTCCCCTAAATACAAGCAACATTTGGGATTCAGTTTTTGACTTCCCTTTCCATTGTTGCCACTGAAGCTTATACATTTTTAGGAAAAATCAATGTCTGTGAGTAGACTTTCACTAATGCATGTGAAGAGAACCATGATCTCAACTCTAAGGAATGCCCTAAACACGTTTTTTCATGTTTTTTAAATTTTAATTTGTTTCTTAGTTCAAGTTTATGATTCATAATGACTACTTTCATTATGGTGTTTGGTGCACTCACATGACACATCTTAATTCTTTCTTTACATCCTCTTCCCCTCCCCACCTTCTCCCACCCTCCATCTCTTGGTCCCTTTCCCATTTGCTATAGACCTATCTCCCGGTTCCCTTTTATCTGTCTTTTATTTTGCTTTTATTTACACTTTGGATTTCTCATATGAGAGAAACCATACAATATTTAAGCTCCTGTGTCTGGTTTATTTCACTTAAAATTATGTTTTCAAGGTTCACCTAAATACTTCAATACATAGAAAAGGACTTCTTTTTTTTTCTTTTTCTCACAGAGCAAAGCTAATGAACAACCAAAGCAACACACATATACAAACATAAAACTCAAGCTTCCTCCTAATGACTCTCTAGGAAGCTGGAGATATTTTGCCAATTGTGTTGAGAGAGGGCCAGAAATCTATCAGCTTCCTGGCCTTCCAGCTCTCTGTTCGTCAGGTGTAAGTCAGATTAGATAAATCTGTTTTTCCTCTGATAGGTCAAAAAAAAAAAAAAAAGCAGTAAAACACATCAAAGCATATGCATTTTCTAAAGAAAGACAGCTTTCTGTTATGATTCTGCTCTGTTTGGGCTATGCTCACTTTGCATTCAACACAGAAAGGTCAATATTTCGAAGAGAAGAAGAAAGATGTTCATGAAACTATAAGGAACGCACATTTCATTTGGAAGGGCTCCCTGGGCCTTCAACACTTCTTTGAGGCCTCTCTGTAGGAAGCCAGTATAAATGCTACCTATTATTTTTGTGAACTGAGCTCTTAATTTGCATCTGTTTTTTATAGGATAACTGCAGGAAATTGAGATCACAAAGTTTAAGAAGGAGAGTACCCGTTTAATGTCCCATGGCAATCAGATTTTGCATGTGATGCTTGCTTACAGCCAAAGCCTTGCAAGCAAAAGGCGGAATGAGCAATTTAACCAATCATTGACTGCACGAGTCCATTATGCAAATGGGAAGTAAGGCCATTCTGTCAAGGTGGGGGGAATAAAGTCTTATCTTGAGCAGTTTGTCATTTAAAGAGAGACTGATTTTAATGTCCATCCCATAAAATGAGTCCCTTCAAGCAGTAGGTAAAAATTAAGGAAAGAAGTCTTTGGGGGAGTTATAAACATGGTAGAAATGTAGCATTAAGGGCTAGAGCATAGCTTCTCATTTTGTTCCTTTGTGAATGTAATAAACAGTCCTCATAAGCTTTACGCAATGCATTGTGAAAACTTTAGACATTTACTGGAAGTTGTCTTCATCCATGTCAGAAATCAGCCCTTACTAAATGCCTCTGATGTCAACTGCTTTGTGTACTTTGTCTGCTTTGATACTTAACAACCTTGTGAGGTAGCAATTGCTGAGAGTCTGATGTTCTATTTGGCTGTTGATTTATCTGTCAGCTATTGTTGACTAACCAGTGGTCACAAATCTTGGTGTTATACAGCAGAACGGGGTACCTTCCACACGTGCAGTCAGCCCTTCTGCTCTCCGCTGGGCTTTGTTATTGGCTGGGGGCTGCCCGGCTGTGACTGGGTTAACTGAGGCAATGTGGCTGTGGACTAGATGTTCTCAAACTGTCTCAGGTCATCCCAAGCAGATCCTTTGGCGGAGCTGTAAGAGGACTGGTGGAAACATACAGTTACTCTTGCAAGTTTCTGTTAGTTTATTTCTTTTAACACCTCACCGGCCATGATATTGTGTATAGAAAATATATTTTGGCTCTTGAAAGAGGTGCAATGAAGGCAGTGGTATAGGCAGTTAGCATTTATTGATGTTTAGCATGTATCAGGCAAAGAATAAACACTGAAATCTTACAGTGATCCTACTGAGTAGGTACCATGATCCCGGTTCTTTAGACAAAAAAACCAAGACGCAGAGTGAGGAGGAAAATGAGACGCAGTGAGATTAAGAAATTTGTCCAAGGTCAACCTGCTGGAAAGTACTGAAGCTTACACTGACATTTATGTGTGTTAGATGTCAACAACTCGGCTCTCAACTGCCGATATATGATCTTAATCCATCCAAATATTAATAGACCAAGTTTCCTACGGTCACTCTCACACCATCCCTTTGTCAGGAAATCACAATCACTCTTTCCTGTCTCTTTACTACCACATGGACAGAAGCCGCTCCAGTGACACCTGCGCCAGTGTCCTCTGGCCACAAGACCATCCTGCACTCTCTTCCAGAGCCCTGGCGGCATGTGACAGCAGCGCGCTCCTTCCGGCTCCGTCTCCGCCCACACCGTCTGGAGTCCCACACAGCAGCCAAGTCTCCCTGGACTTCTCTGCCATCTTCAACGAGTCTCTAACTCAGAAGTCAAAGGTCTACTCCATGTAAATATAACGTAACAGTTTACAGAGTACTTTTACATCTATGTCTACATTGGTCAGGTCTTATAACAACAGTTAAGAACAAATAAAAATTAAAAACAAAGGTCTTCATTATCCCTCTTCAAAATAAAAGAAAAACCCTCTTCTCTGCCTTTTTCTAAGAGCACTTACTTTAGAAAACTTCAAAGTATAAGTATTTTCTCCTCCTTTGAAATGTATATAAATCTTCTGAAAAGTAGGTCTTTCGTCAGCTTTATGACTCAGGAAAGTCTTCTCAAGGATCAGGCAGCCAGCCCTTTGAGATGCAACCATCAAGAGAGAGTGTTTCCCACTTTCTGAAGGAGCCTGGAGTCACCCTTCCCTGGCCACCTTGCTCTGAGTTACAAAACTACTTCCTGTCTTACAGATATGAAGAGTTTGTTTTTAATGTAGACAAAGCCAGTTAGCTAACACAGATGGTCACTTCAAATACGGAGTAAAGTTAGGATGAATTATGAGTGATAAACAGTGCCGACGAGTCCTCTGATTAGTTACGGTTGACATTGAAACGTGTACGCCTTGTGGCTATGTGAAGCGGTGAGTTCTTTCGGTCTGCTCTCTCCTTGCACATTGCCTGTGATGTGCATTCTGGTTTCATGCCTATTTAATAATTAAACTGTTTTCTTTCTCTACCACCTCCGTAGGGAGGGGTTTTGAGTTGGAGGAACATTTTATTTTTGATTGTATTTCCCAACATGATCTGCAAGATAAGTAGTATTATATTCATGTTGCATGATAGAAAGCTGACGCTCTATGAGGCGAACTGGTTTGCTCATTCAGGCAGCTAGTACATTGCAGAACTAGTGACTCTACACTCTTCATGAAACCAGAGATCGTCTGTCCACATTGTAGCGGCATTCCCAGGCACCACATAAACCTGGCACATAGTAAAGACACATTTACAATTTTTGGATGCAAAAGAAAACCCTGAATCTCCAACTTCTTTCACTATTGAACTTGCTGCTGGATTTGAAGCAACTTAGTTATACCCACGATAGCTTAGAAATTAAGGGTTAGATTATCATCAGGCAGAGAATTTACAATGATAAAATAGAATTGACAAGAACAGAGATATTCAAAAGTTCTGAGAAAGAATATTCTAGCACCTAAGATTAGATTGTAACTTGATTAAATGTATAAAAAGATGTAAAAAGAGAATGGGGTGTGGCCAGTTGTGGATTTACTAAAAGTGGACAACAGAAACAAGCTGTGGCAGGGTCTTTTCTACAGTTGGCCACATTGGTGAAGGCAGTTTTAGCCACACTGTCGTTGGCAAGGTCAAGAAGCACCGATCTTGTTTTAATCCTGTTAAGTTACATAATTACCTCTTATGGAGCTATTAACATGGAAAATGATCAATGATTAGTCCCGTTACTTAACCTTCTTAGAGTAAGTCAGTTAGCAGCTTCTGGTCCATTTCTTCTTTCCCATAAAAGAATATCATTTTATTGTAGCCATGCCAAGAGAGCATGTTCATATTTGTCTCTGCGTCATATTAACTTTAATTTACCTGAGTTAGTCCAACTCTGAGGACTTGACCTTCTCGTGGCGTTGAAACAAAATAAGTGATTCTCCAGTCCTTCCAAAACGAGGATTGGATTGAGCGAGCCATCTCTTCCACCACCAGTTCTCAAGCCATGTTGTTTATAACTCAGGGAAGAGCAATTTCCCACCCAGAAAGACCCTCCTCCTGAAGTAGGCGTGGGCTGTAACTGTCTCCCTCGTTACCCACTTGAGAAAGAACATGGAAGCAAAAGTAAAATCAATACCATGTAGAGCAGGTGCCCCACAAAATATTTCCACACTTTACAAACCAGCATGCTGTGAAACAAAACATGGGAGTAGCTCAGGGCACCAGATAAATTTCGAAAATTCTGATAGGATAAAATGGTAGTGTGCTGGGATTGAGTCATACTAGCTCACAAGAGCCAATTCTATCTGCCTTTTGCCATCTCTGCCTCCCAGAAAGCCACATAAGTAGCCTGGAGTAGGTCCTGGTGGAGGCATCGATATTATAGAAACCTGCAATAGTGCGGATTAACGATTCGTTTTTCCCACAGAGCAGCTTATCAGGACACATCTGGATGATAATTTCTTTACCACAGGACTTTCGAGAGATTTTAATATGCTAATAATTGCACCCTTTTAATGGTACCAAGGATCAAATTCTGGGCACTGTTCTACTGCGTTATATCCCCAACACCTCCTTTGCAATTTTTCATTTTGAGACAGGTCTTGATAAATTGCTCAAGTGGGACTTGGACTTAGAATCCTCCTGCCTCAGCCTCCCAAAGTGCTGGGAACATGTGATGTCTAATGTTCTTAGCCATGAAATACTTTTGGAGTGATGCTATATCAGGATGAAACTGAACGCCCTATAAATTATAAGAAAAATAAATTAATTACAAATTATTCTTTCAAGTATTCTACTGGTCTATTACATGTAAGTGCAAGTGCACTGGCCATTTCTCCTCCTACTGATGTGCAGGTTCACTAAAAAGGGTGCCCGAGCGCCAAGCACAATTGTAGCAAGATGCTGCAGCTGAATACTGTCCCCTGGTATCAGCTTCAGATGTGAGCATCACGTAAGTTTCACTGTTTCCAGCACCACACTTCTCACCCACATGCCCTTGGAAGCAGGTCCTCTGTTCACTGGAAGGCGCCGGGCTTTCCCATGCCTCTAGCAACACCTAACATTTGTTGCCTGCTCACAATATTTGAAGCACAGTGTTAAGTTTTTTGCGGGCTATATCGTATCTGAACCTCATCCTTTGAACAGAGTTTATTTTTTCCCGTACTTTATTTTTGCTACTTTGTAGGTGAGGAAACAGACACATTTAATTTAAGTAATCTTCCCTATGTCGCATGCTCCCAAATACGAGAGTCAAAATTTAAACTTAACCCAAATCATCAGCTCATAGATATAGTGTAACACTGCTTTGCCACCTTTTGATAAAACATTTAAGGTTTTGTTGGGACAGCTGTGTGCCCAGAGGGGAGTGGCAAGCAGGTTACGTTCGCTTGTGTGTCACAAAGTGTTTACTCAGAGCCTACCACAGGCTGTGTTAATCATGTTTCTCAAAATGTATTATAAATGAATCAGGTGTGATCAGAAGTGATTCATGGGGCTTCCATGTAGAAAAAGATGATTCATCTTCCCACATATTCAAATTTATGGAGGAGAAGGGAGTATCATTTTCATGAAACAAAGATATATTGGGAATAGAATGTAAAAATCATATAAGTTTTCAGAATACTGAAGAGTTCTTGGTGATTTTACACTTTGAGACTCCCTACTTGGCTTTAGACTCAGAAGTCTTGTGGTCCAGTCCCGAGCTGGGAGCAGTCTGGGTCTGAAAGTGTCCTAAAAGCTAGCAGCTACACAAGAGTGCAGGCTCCCGGCGTGGAGATCTGGTTGTATATGGTTGACCTTTTTTTTTTTTTTTTTTTCTCTTGTTTTTCCCCGAATACTCTGCCTTCTTTCTCTTCCTTCATACCCTCCATCCTGGCTCAGGGTCAGGGCGACGGTGCAGCGTCTCACACCTGGCCAGTCTCAACACAGAGCTCCACCTCCACTTTCACTTTTTCAGTCCTCCTTTCTCTCTCCTACCTAAAGTCACATTATTACCATGAATCACTATATTTGATCTTCATATCGTATATATGAAATTATTTTCTTTTGTTGATGTTTTTAAATTTTTATTCATTGACTATGTATTGCAGTCACCACAGCAGTCATCATTGGACTATAAGCATTTCAAAGGCAAGAAACTTGCCCCCCTATTCACAGCATTCGTCTTCAATTTTAGAACCATTCCTAATTGAAAGGGACGCTCAGTATACCTGTAAATGATTGAATAACTGATGAAATGCATAAACCGCTTGTTGATTATCACTTTCCTTCAGTTTCTGTATTTATTAAAAATAGCAACATTTTTCAGTGCCATCAGGAAAATTTGCAAAACAGAAATGAATTACTTATGGCTGCCCAGCATACAGTGAGCATTTAATAAATGCGAGTTATTATAAAGAAAGCCACACAAGAATCTATAGGTACAGGAACAATAAAAAACTACTTTGCTGTACTTTCTGTGTTTCCCAGAGGCTGAACAGAAGAAGTATGCTGCATTAGAAATAGAGAGATTCTTTAAATCCATCTCTTCAATTCACAATCAAACATTGTACAGTTTTTGTTGGTCTTCTCACTGTGGAGTTAAGCCTTGTTATTCCCAATGAGCATTGAAAACCATAAAATTCTTCTAACATAAGAAGGGCATAAAATGTAAGCAATAAAGGAAAAGACGGTGGCCATAATGAATAATGGCAAGGGTGTTTGCAGAGAGCTGTTCCATCTAGCTAATATGTTAAAAATGCTTATACGTTATGGGTGTGTTTGTGGGTTTAGTGTTTGGTACTAACTACTCACATGGAAAATATGATGATGAGAGTTGTGCTTAATTTAAAATTGCAAGATCTTTGAGGCTACTTCATTGTTATGGAAATTAGCCTTCATAGTCATTATCAAAAACTTCCACTTGTAGACCCACTTTCATGTTTATAAAAACATGGGAATTTTACCCTAAAATTGTATATTTCAAGGCATATTCAAAAATCGAGATTTGTTAGCTGTACTAATTTAAGAACTACAGATAAGTTTTGATTATTTTACACAAGTCGTAATCATATCTAGTCCATTCCCAAGCTCTCATTATTGTAAAAAATAGTTCAGTGGTCCGTTACGAGTTCTGTTGTAAGTGTAGGAGAAATAGCAGCGTACACAGCAGGCCAAGTCATGTTGAGGCTGTTACATTCTAGTGTTGGGGAGAGAGAGAAGAACAAAGTAAATGTGGTAGACTGCATTATTCTTTCTGATTCTCCATTCCACCTTCACTGCGTAGCCTCTGTCCAGTGACTTTTGTACTTGGCTCATTAGAGACCCCATGTAAGTCCCTGCCTCAGGGCTGAATGTGACTTCACTTTCCTGCGGGATGTTACCTTTCGCTGCAGGGAATTCTGTCTCCAACTCTGCTCAGCTGTATCTCGTCATCTTTTAAAGTTTCTTATCTGCACTGGGATGTAGCCTGACTGAGACCTTGCTACCAAGTACTCTGCTCTCTAAGGGAAGGTTACAGACGCTGTTTCCCAGTGTGGCCACCGTCACTGTAGCTGGTGCTGATTAGCTTCATGCACTTCTCTCACTCAGTAACAGCTGATGTCCTGCCTCCTCTCAATCTATTTCATCTCCTGACCACCTGCACCTTCTCTTCCCGCTGCCCTATTACAGCTTCATATTATTTAGTTCAATCTTACTCCTCTTTCACCATTTCTGTGCTCTAGATACTATTTCATTGTGAACAAACTCTCTTTTTTAACTAATGAGGTTTCTTCTAAATTATAAGAGTAATAAATGTTAAATATAAGACATGTATAAAAATTCAAAACCTGCCGAATAGTGTTTTTAATTGAGCAGTATCTAGAATTTCGACTCCTGCTATTCCTTTATACTCACAAACTAATTCTCTGGTGAGCTCACTTCTTTCTTGTCATGCTTTCCCAAATGAAATCACAAGTAAGCAGAACACACTCTTAAAATTTTGTTTTCTGTGCTAGCCCTCCAGGGAGAAAAAAATCAACTGATATGTTGCCTGACTTTTAAGTCTCACATACAGTAGCTTCACTAAGAATTTTGTCTCTGGCTTACATCACTGCATTTCAAGTTCCAAAAACAATTTCCTTGTCACCTGCTCCAAGACTGCTAAGCCAATGACAAATATTTTGGTTCTTTTTTTTTTAATGCCTGCACCAATTTCCAAAAAACAAATTCTATATTAGGGCAATTAACATTAGTTTCTGATCAGCCTTGAAATTTCAGGGTTTATCACATCACCAGTTTAATGTTCAATCATAGAGTTCAGAAATCACTGCAGATGAGGCTGTGAGGGCTGGAGGATTCTGTGTGATATTTGGAGAGCCCTGGTCTAGAAACAGCTAATAACACTCGTGTTCGTCTCTCATCAAGCTGAACTCAATCACACGTCTTTTAGCACATAATTTCAAGGAAGATTGGGAACTGCAGAGAAGCACAGGCACATTTGTGACTATCTCTTCAAAATCTTGTTTTTCTTCTTTCTTTCCCCCCCTTCCTTCTCTCTCTCCCGCTCTTTCTTCTTTACTTCCTTTCTCTCTGCACGTTTGCATTTATGTATCTATAGAGGTACACATCTGAATATGTATCTAATATGTATTGCATACATTATATAAACACAATTCCACTTTGTGTTGCATGTATCATATAAATACACAATATATATTATATGTTATATAAATACAATTCCATTATATGGTGCATGTATCATATAAGTATAATTCCTTAATATATTAGAAAAATACACTACTCTCAACTACTTATTAAAAGTGTAACATCCATCCCAATTTCTCAAGAATTCTAGCATTAGAGTGAAACAAATAAGCAAAGACTCCAGAATAAAGATCTAGGACCATCAAAGTTTTCTTGAAACAAAATTGTGAAAAATGTAATTTGAAGTCAAGTTATAGAAAACTGAACAGGCTCAACCTTGTGCTTCAGGAGAAATAGACTTTCTGAAAAATCTGACTGATGAAAAAGAAGTCTAAGTCAGAATAGTTTAAGATGATGGGTTGTAATTCAAGAAGGAGATCATCAATAAAAGATAAACCGATCATCACAAAATCCTAAGGGCTAAAATAATAGCAGATTTAAAATATTTCAGATAACAGAAAGGGGCATTGATTTCAAAGTAGAATTTTTAATAGGACCTTGGAAATCTTTCCTCTCATCTTTATTCTGCCTTCTTGACATCTGTAAATTATATAAAATTCTGTACAAACAATAAAGACAGGACTTGACTTCTTTGAGTACTCTGTGAAGAATTTTGAGGGGTCGTTGGAGTTTAACAGGAGGGAGTAAAGAGATTGAATCATAATTTGGGTTAACCTGGAGATATGTTGAGAAAAAGGGGACTAGAGGGGAGCCCCACGCATTTCTTCAAAGCCTTCTCAGTCCGTATTACTCTGTACTTCCACTGTGGGATTTGTTTTGTTCTCACTCAGTTCCAAGTCTCAGGGTTCTCGCTTGTGTGTTCTGGGAATTCTAAGACCTGCTGCTGCCCTCATCAGCCTACTTGCCAGCCCCCCTTCCTTTATTGGTCTTCTTTTCAAGCTTTTGCTCTCTGCCAGGCTCTGTGTAAAATGTTGGACTCACAAAGGTGTCCAACACAGGCCTATGGCACTAAGTGGTAGTGCCAGTTCTATGCCAACCAGTAGTTCAGTGATATATTTGATAGTTCTCATGAATGAATCATTCTTGACTTTCTACATTTCAGTATCATCTTGGCTTTCTGGTTGCTTCTGGAAATTCTGTAACTTACCTAGTAAATGTCTACCTGCCTTATGTACCTAAGTGGATTACATGGTCTGTAACCAAAAACTTTGAAGGATGCTTAAAAAATGCTAACAGTCATTATATGAAATGACAGAGAGGAAGAGAAAGAAGATTAGATGGCACTATAATTTGGATTTTGAATGGTTCCCTAAAGCACACCTATTGAAGGCTTAGTCCAGCCTGTGCCACTATTGGGAGGTGGTCAAAATCTTCAGGAGGTGGGGTCTAGTGGAAGAAAGTTAGGTCATTGGCAATATCTTCTTAAAGGGGGTACTGGATCCCCAGGCTCTCTTCGTCTGTCTTTATTTCCTAAATGTTAGGAGGTGAGCAGCTTCCTCTGCTATATGCTGCCACCCATAATATATTACTTCACCACAGACCCCAAAGCAATGGGCCAACCGACCATGAACAGAAACCTCGGAAACCATGAACTAAAATAAGTCATGGTTCTCCTTCTAAGTCATTTTAGTATTTTGTCACGGTGACAGAAAGCTAATACAAATAGAATTTTTATTTATTTTTTATTTTTTGGTACCAGGAATCGAACTCAGTGCCTCATGCTTGTGAGGCAAACACTCTAAGCACTGAGCTAAATCCCCAGCCCCAAATAGAATTTTTAAATAGCATTATAGGGCTGGTGATTTAGCTCAGTGGTTAGAGTGCTTGCCTCACAAGCACAATGCCCTGAGTTCAATCCCCAGCACACACACAAACACACAAAATAGTATGAATTACAGTAATATAATCTTCACTGCTTTACAATTTTATATAATTAAAATACTATGCTATCTTTCTCCTCCCTTCTTTCTCTGTTTCATTCCTTTTTTTTTCCCTATAACTATTTTCCCAATATTCATGTTGCACATTACTAATCCAGAGTAGTTTTTTACTAAATGGTTGTTGAGATTTCTTATTGGATTAGTTCCTCAACATTCTAGCACAAATATGCTTTTATTTTTGGAAATTCACATTGTCCCGCTGAGATCCTACATTTTATAAAATACAATTTCTACTTTATTTTCAATATAGGACTTACTATATGTTGCATTACCTGCTAAGGTGATAATATCACTAGAAATAACGATTATTTACTGAATATGATGTGTACCACTCTACTCACTGATTATAGCCAATATTTCATTGAATCTTCATAACAATTCTGTGAGGTGCAATTTTCCCCTCCACTTTGCAAATGAAGTTTGGAGATCATTAAAAATTTGAAAAAGTCACCTAACTTCTCGATGATAAGGATCCAAAATTTTGTGTGTCTATTGCCAAATATATATAATCCTTTCACTTAGAATATCAAAAATAGAACTGAAATGCCCCACTGAGTTAAAATCTTTAGTCTGTATCTCAAAGCACTTGTTCTTTCAGATGAAACTGGTGAATCATTTTGCCAGATAACAACCAAATTTAGGACTTCAGTACAAAGTAGAAATACAAAAGTAGTTAGCTCCAAATTGTCCCTGATTTATACAACAAATATTTCCAGCCAGGTCAGTGATAGGAAGCACTTAATAGCTCCATGATGAAGGAGCAACAACTGGCATCAACTGTAAGGTTACTTCAATGTTTCATAAATTTTTCTGTAACATTTTAGGATTTATTGGTATTAACTAGTTGTTTACATACACTAATCTTTCACTAGATAGAATTCCCAGCACATTTATTTTTTCATAATCTTGTTCAAAATACATAAAATGTTAGTCTGGAATAATTATAGGTAGAACAAATAACACTCGCTTTAAGTGACAGGAACTAATAGCTTCTCGGTTTGGGTCATGTCATCTGTCTTCTCTGCCCAGGTGTTTTATGTTCCCAAAGACGCTGCTTTGATGTGGAAACTACTCTTCCTCCCCATCAGAGAGACAGTAATGACAGCATTAACTAGTCTAATTACTGCAAACATAATTGTCTACAATTTGAAGAAAGCAAATATTATGCTCCTGGAGCTTGTAGCAAAGAGAGGAAAGGTTCTTTTTTGGTAGCACAGGAGGAAGATGAGCTTCCCTTGTCAACAGCCTCTCTTTCAAGGGAGCTTCAAACACCTTGCACTAAAGAAAAAAAAAAACAAAAAAAACCAAAAAAACAAACAAACAAAAACCCAATGCTAGACTGCTAGAAAAACAATTGCATCGCGACTCTAAGAACCGCTGTGTGTCCCGGCCAGGTGAGAGAACAGTCTGTGCTCGGGAAGTTCAGCGAGGCCTACTCCACTGACCACTTCATGATGGCAGCCGCCTGTCAATCTAAGTGGTTGAACTGTATGCTCTCAGTGCCTGTGAAATACCCCTAGAATCCCATGAAAATTTTTTCCTGCTTTGCTTAAACTAGTTTAAGCGAGTTTGTTTCACTTGAAATCAAAAAGTATAGAAGGAAAAACTGAAGTCATTTGTAAGAAAATGGATACACCTTGTGACCACATGTTAAATGAAATAAATCAGACATAGAATCCTGAATACTGTGTGTTTTCTCTTATATGAGAAACCCAAAGTGTAAGTAAATGAAACAGCAAAATAAAAGACAGATACTAGGAAATAGGGAGATAGATCTTTTGCAAATGGGAAGGGAACAAGAAATGGAGGGAGAAGGGAGAGAGGGAAGAGGAAGGGGACATAAAAACACTAAGATGTGTTATGTACATGTAGCAATGCCTGCGAGGAATATAATCATTATATACTGCAAACGTGTGCTACCAACATTTAAAAAAAAAAGATTTAAGTCTTCAGATACTGGATTCTTTGGGGGAAAGAAAGCGAGTAGTCTCCCTTACCCACAGTTTTACTTTCTGCAGTTATTGTTATGGTCTGAAAGTTATTTCATGGTCTGAAAATATAAAATGGAAAATTCTGGAAATAAACAAGGCATATGTTTTAAACTGCACTGTGCCCTTGGCAACGTGCTGAATTCTCACACTGTCCCACTGAGTCCTGGGGGTGTGTGAGCCATCCGTTTGTCCAGCACACGCAGTCTGTACAAGCCACCTGCCCCTTAGTCACTTCAGAGCAACCTCCGTCACTGTGTCTCTGTGGAGGTGTCACCGAACTGGTGTTTAATCCTCACTTTACTTCATCATGGCCCCAGAGTGCAAAGGCCATGATACTGATGATCGGGTGTGCCAGGAGAAACTACGAAGAGCTTCGCTTAAGGGAAAAGGTAGAAGTTCTCAATTTAACAAGAAAAAGAGCAAAAATCAAATGCCGAAGCTGCTTACACTTATGACAAGAACAAATCTCCTATCAAAGAAATTGTGAAAAAGGAGATGAAATTTGTGCTCGTTTTGCTGTCACACACTGCACTGCAGAGTCCTGGTGACGGTGTGTGACAAGAGCTTAGTTAAGACGGAAATGGCACTAACTTTGTGTATGTGCATATGGAGCAAAGCAGTGTACATGTATATAGACTTTGGTATATGGGGGCTGCTGTGGTTTCAGACATCCGGTGGGAGTCCTGGCACATCTCCCACAGATAAGAGGGATTACTGTCCTCCCTTTTTCAAGTGCAGCTTGTAACTCTGAGAGAAAGGAGAAGGGGTAAAAAGATCCATTTTCCTGAGAGGAAAAGTTCGGCTTCTGCAGAAATGTTCTAGTAGTCTAGGGCTACTTTGTCAACAGATACTCAGAGTAGCTGGAGCCTACAAGCTTTCTAATGGCACAGGGAGCATTTCCACAACAGGTCAGGTAGACTTTGAAAAAATCCCTTCTATAATTAATCCAACACATCCCCAGAGGCCTTATGAGAGTTGCAGCAAAGTCTCTAAGATACATAATCGTATGCTCTGACCAACGGCACACAGTAATTTGCCTCCAACTGCCAGTCCCTGTTAATTCATTCAGCCCACTTCATTTCAGGTGTGACTGTGTATGGACTGCTGTGAGATCTGGTTGCGGAACCAAACAGAGGTAACCTCCCTTGGGAAATTTGTATTTTTTGAGTCTACATGTCTGTCCTGAGACTGTTGAGGCATACTTTGCTCTTTCACCCTCTCACCTGCAGTGAAAAAAACATATTTTGGAGTCACAGCCCTTGAATGTCAGGTGGTGCCACCCGGGCAAGTAAAAACTGTGTGTGTGGTCCAGCGAGCCAGGGAAAACCAATTTCCCTTCCAAACTGAGAGGTCTTGAAACAGGGCAAAGCAGTGCATGACTATAAAGGAGCTAGACTCTTGAAGCTGCTCTCATTTCCAAGAGCTGTGATTCTCTGACCCAAAAGATAAATGTATGACAACAAGAAAGAAAACTGTCACCAGAATAAAGAAGAAAATCACCTGCTGAAGACAAATAATCGTAAAATACATTTCTTATTTCTGACTCTCCAATCTCGCCTTCAGTATCAATCTTTTTTGAATGAGAAACTAGAGTTAGAATTTCTTCCTGTATGTGAGTGTTTTTCTTCTTTGGTTTTGTGCAATCTTGCTGACTTCTCTATGACATAAATAATACTAAAATGATGGTTGGTTAAGTAATGTAAATGGCAGGTACTCGTTAAGAGTTGGTGTTTAGCATTGACTTGGTTTCATTTTTTAAAATCTTCAGGATACTAGGCAGCTAACAGGAAAAGGCAGGCTTCTTATCTGTAGAACTGGGGATAATCTCACTTGCCACTTAGGGCCCCTATAAAAGTTAAAGGAAAGAATTCATGTCAAAATGCTTAAAGTTCTAACCATTTTTAATTATATACATTCGTTCATTTATTCATGCAACAAGTATTTGCTGAGTGACTATCTTATGTTTAGGTACTAGTCTAGGTTTTAGGGATGGAGCAGTGAGCCAGAGACAAGATCTGTTCCCTTGGGAAGGTTGCTTACTACGGAGAGAGACAAACTTTAAAAATGAACAAATAAATGATATGAAAATAGGAGATGATCTTTCATATGAAGACAAGTGTTCATTTGAGCAGAGCTTTTTAAACAAAAACTTTATCATATTGGCAGAATTTCCTGGCTAAAAGGAATGACAGGACTTAGATAACAGGCTAGAATGGCCCTAATAGCTCCTTCATGAGCTTCCCCCATTAACTAACTAGGAACGACACCAAGAAACTTGAAGAGCATAATGGAAGTAAACTACTCAGTTTCAAATACTGTGAATTTTGAAATCCTTGTCGAAATGTGCACAAAGAACAATAGATAAATGGGACCTATGAAAGCAGGATTTTCAGTTCTTTATTTGGTAGTTTTTTCGAAGTAGATTGGGGGAAAAAAGTGTAATTGGCCAGTGTTTCTGAAATTGAACACCTTTGTCCCTAAAAGACACAGTGTAATAGCATTGATGATAATGATCACAATTGATATTTACAATTAATAATGCAATAATAAAGTAATCACAAAAAAGTAGCTAACGTGTATCGAAAGACATGTGCCATATTGTTGCTTGGCACAGTCTCATTGAATCATTAAAATACTGTGAGTCACATGGTGTTGCCATCTTCACTTCACAGCGTAGGAAGCCACATGTTACAGAAGTCCAGTGTCCTTCCTTCCAAAGGACACGTAGTTGGTAGAGATGACAAATGCTTCCCTCTTGATTTTGAAACCAAAGTGCTTTACCAAAGCTTTCTGTTCTTAGTGGAGGTTTTTCTTCAATATCCATTTTAGGATGCATCCCACCCCACAACATCATAATACACATTCTTCTCAGCTGCACATGGGACTTTCTCCAAAATAGACCATGTTCTAGCTCATAGAACATACTTTAGTAAATGCAAAGGAATTATCCCACACTATCAGACCATAGCATATTGAAACTGGAAATACATGGCAAAAGGAACACAAAAACTTCATAAACACATGGAAATTAAAAAGCACGCTCCTGAACAACAAATTGGTCACAGATCAAATTAGAGAAGAATGACAATGTCAATACAGCCTACTGAAATTTATGGGACTCGATGAAAGCAGTCCTATGAGGGAAATTTATAGCATTAAAGTACCATATCAGAAAAACAGAGTGAGCTCAAATAAACAACCTAATGTTGAACCTCAAGCCTCTATTAAAAGAAGAGCAAGTCAAGTCCAAAGCTCGTACAAGGGACAACATTATAAAGATCAAAGCCAAAATTAATGCAATTGAAACTAAGAAAATGATACAAAGAATCAATGAATCAAAGAGTTGGTTCTTTGAATAATTAAATAAAATTGACAAACCCTTAGCCAACCTTATCAAAAAAAGGAAAGAAAAGACTCAAATCTAGGCAATTAGGAATGAAAATGGTGAAATCACAATAGACCCTGCAGAAATCCAGAATTATCATCAATACCTACTTTGAGAACTTTTATTCTAATAAGATCAAAAACAAAGAAGAAACAGACAGATTCTTAGATACACATGAATTACCAAAACTGGATCAAGAAGACATAAAAACTCTAAATAACCCAATATCAGCCCCTGAAATTGAAGAATCAAAAACCTACCCTCAAAGAAAAGCCCAGATCCTGATTCACTGTTGAATTCTGCAAGAAATGCCACTACTCCTCAAACTCTTTAATGAAATTGAAAGGGAAGCAAAACTCCCAAATCCATTCCTGTAAGCAAGCATTACCCTGATACCAAAACCAGAGAAGGATACAATGATAAAAGAGAACTACAGGCCAAACTCACTAATGAGTGTAGATGCAAAAGCCCTCAGTAAGATACTGGCTAACAGAATGCAACAAATCATGAAGAAGATTCTACGCTATGACCAAGTAGGATTCATCCCAGGGATGCAGGGATGGTTCAACATATGCAAATCAATAAATGTGATACACCATATTAACAGAGCCAAGGACAGAAACCATATGATCATCTCAATAGATGCAGAAAAAGCATTTGACAAAGTCCAAACCCATTCATTATAAGAACCCTGCAGAAAGTTGAAATAGATGGCCTTTATCTCAATCTGAAAAAAGCCATCTATGACAAACGAACAGCCAACATCATACTAAATGGTCAAAAACTAAAAGCTTTCATTCTAAAATCCAGAACAAGACAAGGATGTCCGCTCTCACCACTCTTATTCAACATAGTTCTGGGAACATTAGCCAGAGCAATTAGACAAGGGAAAGAAATAAAAGGAATAAGAATAGGAAAGGAAGAAGTTCAATTATTATTTACAGATGACATGATAACTCTATATAGAAGACCCCAAAAACTCCACCAAAAGTCTCTTAGATTTAATAACTAAATTCAGCAGTGTAGCTGGGTGCAAAGCCAACACTCAAAAAAACAATAGTATTCCTGTACACAAATAACAGACTCACTGAGAAAGAAATTAGGGAAACAACATCTTTCACAATAACATCCACAAAAATTAAGTACCTGGGAATCAGTATAATGAAGGAAATAAAAGAGCTATACGTTGAAAACAACAGAACTTTGAAAAAAGAAGATTGAAGAAGATATCAGAAAATGGAAAGATATCCCTTGTTCTTGGGTAGGAAGAACCAGTATCATGAAAATGGCCACACTCCCAAAACTGTTATACAGATTCAATGCAATCCTAATTAAAATACCAATATCATACCTCACAGAATTAGAAAAACGATCCTAAAATTCATTTGGAACCTAAAGAAACCTCGAATAGCAAAAGCAGTTCTGGGCAATGAAACCAAAGCAGGGGTCATCACAATCCCTGACCTGAACTTATATTACAAATCTACTGTAATAAAAACAACATGGCACTTGGAAAAAAAAAAAAAAACAGACCCAGGGACCAATGGAACAGATTAAAAGATGCAGAAAGAAGTCCAAACATTCTTAGTCACCTGATCTTTGACAAAGGAGCCAAACACCCTCACTGGAAGAACGACAGCCTCTTTAACAAATGGTGCTGGAAAAACTGGATCTCCGCATGCTGAAGATTAAAACTAGACCTGTATCTTTCCCCATGCACTAAGCTGAAAATCAAAGTGGATCAAAGATCTAAATATTAAAGCAGAAACACTAAATCTTCTGGAAGATAGAATAGGTAGAACTCTTGAAGACATAGATGTAGGCAAAGACTTTATGAACAAAGCCCGATTGCCCAGGAAATATCACAAAAATTCAACAACTGGAATCTAATCTTATTAAAAAGCTTTTGCACAGCAAAAGAAACCACCAACAGAGCGAAGAGACAACCCACAGAGTGGGGAAAAAAATTTGCCAGCTATTCCTCTGACAAAGGATTAACACCTCAAATATATAAAGAACTCAAAAAAATCAGACTCCCCCAAATTTAAAGACCAGTTCAAAAGTGGGCAACTGAAATGAATAGACACTTCTCAGATGAAGAAGTAGAAACAGCAGATAGACATATGAAAAAATGTTCAACATCACTGGTCATTCAAAGAGATGCAAATTAAAACAACCTTAAGATTCCACCTCACTCCAGAAAGAATGGCTATTATCAACAAATCGGCCAATAACAAATGCTGGAGGGGCTGTGGAGAAAAAGGAACCCTTCTACACTGTTGGTGGGAATGTAGACTGGTACATCTACTATGGAAATCAGTGTGGAGATTCCTCAGGGAACTAGGACTAGAGGTTCCATTTGACCCAGCTATTCGCCTTCTTGGTATCTTCCCAAAAGAATTAAAAGCATCGTACCGCAGCGATATATGCACACCCATGTTTATAGCCGCACAGTTTGTAATAGCTAAATCTTGGAAACAGCCCAAATGCCCATCAACAGCAGAATGGATAAAGAAAATGTAGTTTTTTTATACAATGGAGTACTACTCTGCCATAAAGAATGATAAGCTTGAGATATTTCTGGGTAAATGGATGCATCTTGAGACCATACTCTTCAGTGAAATAAATCGGACAGATCCAAACCCATGCTTACCACATAGTTAATCCAAGCCCATGACCACTCACAGGAGCTCTATCTGCCCTTCTCCTCACTTCTGGGCTAGTTATATGATTTCACTTCAACTCAAAACTACTTTTATCGCTAGGATTACTAACAAACACCATGTTTAAATCTGCATTGTTTCTCTGGTGTGAGGAATTGAAACTGTAAAGACTAAAATGTGCTATATTGGGAAAGGGAAAAAATTGTTCAAATGGGAACAGGAACAAGTGGGGAAGGAATGGAAGGACAAGAGAAATAAGGACTAGAAGGAAAAATGGAAAGAAAGCTTTTGTAAATAAGGAGGAAGGAGGGGGTGAAGGGAGAGGAGAGAATCTGGAAAAAAAGAAGCAACAAAATATATCGTGAACAGGTACAAATCCCCTATGATGAATGTTATCAGTATGTGTATTTAAAATGTACCATTAAAATAAAATTTTAAATAAAGAATATACAATTTAGTCAGCATCTTATTCTTAATTGTCTAAAAAGTGACAACATGTATTGATCAGTTACAGTATTGGTAGAAGGGGACTCAGCTGTTCTCCCAGGAGGAGCTCAGGGCTTTGCTGTAGTCGAGGATGGCTGCTATTGCTTCAGGGCAGCTCTGGTCTTCATCTCCGCTGTGAGCATCGTATCCTGGTTCCAGGGAAGATTTCTTCAGTCATCATCTGCAGACAAGGACGTGCATGGGACAGTGCTGTGGGCTCCCAGCCCTTGATTGGATCTTTTGGGTCTGCAGTGCTTAGACAGACATTTGGCACTTCCTGCATTTGGCTTATGGGTGAATGTTGTAATTTTTAAATGTCGTGTATTAAATCTGCTCTCTTGCAAACCACTGACTCTAGAAAGGCAATGAATACAGAAATTTTTATAAGCTTCTTCTCTACACTAATGATATTGGTACAAAAAGGAATTTTAATGAATAATGCAGAAGTAGAAATGGCCTTTGAGCAAGAAAAAATATATATATATTTAAAGGATAGAGATGATTAAATGAAATACTGACATTCCTTAAATAGGAACATTGTAACAAGCAGTTTAGAGCAAATCTGTCAGCATCTTTTGTTTTTACTAAGAAAAAAGTCAAACCAAAAGCAAAAACATACTCTGGTTTCTCCTGAGATTGTATAAATCTTCTACTTTTTAGCACAACAGAAACCCAGGGAAACCATGATAGGCATGAACGTCCTAAATTGGGGTACATTTACACTTTGGTTTCTTATACTTCTCTGAGGAGTTTCAATTTACAGTATCTCAATTTGGTGGGTTTTAGTATGATTCATGTCGAGGAAACCGAGACTTCAGAGTGCGCATTGTTTTTACACAACTGAGAGAGATCATTTGGATCCATTGAATTCCAAAAACAGTGAAATTAGTGAAGCTACATAAGAAATGTTCACTCTAAATTGGGTAGAATTCAGAGGTGTTGTATAAAGAAAAGAAGTCAATGATCACAACAATAAGAGCTAATATTTATCAGATACTTTCTTTGAAATGATACTATGTTATTATAACCTAGAAGACCTCATTCAGCTTTAGTAAGAATGCTTTATTCTTTTGTGCATTCAACAAACACATAGTAATCATTGGTTTTTCCTAGACCTTTTATAGTCACTGACAATACAGTGGTGGGCAAAATGAAGCATGGTCCTTTTCCTTATAGAACTTGCAGTCTAACCTAATAATCACAAAAAAATAATTATGATATGTAACTTTGTTAAGTGCTGTACAAAAGAAATTCACAAGTGATTTTGCCTGGTTGAAGGGGTCAGGATGATTTGAGCCGAGATCTGAAGAATAAGGATAATTTAGTAAGAGGAGGAGAGCATTTGATTGGGAAGCAGCATGTATGTGAACATTCAACAGAGAATCAGAGTTGCTCTGGCCTGTGGATTGGAGAAAGCAAAGAGAAGCAGGGAAGGGTGAGACAGACACTGCAACACCTGACAAATGATGAACTTTTGTCTTTATTCTTAGCGTAATGGGAAGTCATTGAAGAGAACCAGAGGAAGAAGTCACCATTAGCGACATCATCGTATCTGAGGGTTGTTTGGCTGCTAGGGACAGATGAGGTTTTCATGGGAAGATGAATGAGGTAGACTACTTAGGTAACTCTTGAGGTTGTCTAAGCGAGAGATGAGTGCAACTGGGACTTCTGCGATGGTAGTGGCAGTAAAGAGAAGCACATTTCAAAACTCTAGCCTGCATTTAGAAGGGTTTAACCTTTCTGAAATCAGGATGCTTCTTAAATCTCAGGACTTAGCCAAATCCATTGTCTGTGGGACTGTGCAGACATTTGCAACACCTTGCAGCAATAAAGTGCTGCTTTCAGAAGTGGTGTGCGGTAAAATTCCTGATGGTGTGGGTGACAACACTAAGTGGAAAAACCCGCTGACTCTTAGCCAAGCAAAGCAACAGTGCATGGTGGCAAGATGAATTCACTTTTGCTTACATCCAATTTAAGAAAATTTCTGATATGAAAGAATATATTGGAGAGATAATTGAATGTATGATCCATAATTGAAAAGATACATACGTACCTGTGAATCCAGACTCTATATCAGGGCTGGGATGTAGCTCAGTGGTAGAGCACTTGCCTGGCACATGAGAAGATCTAGGTCCAACCTCAGAGCAAACAAGGGGTAAATACCATATCAAAATTGTTCCCGTATACTAATATTGTTGCAGTATCATACCGATACTGTTCCACTCGGTAAACTAATTAAGACAAAAACAACTAAGAAAACGGTTAATAGCCATACAGTTCACAGGGGTTAGAGATTGGATAGGTCTAGTTATAGAGATGATTGTGTTCAGAAACACAAAATCTGAGACAAGTAATCAGAAAAGAGTAAACAACTGATTAAAATGTATGGAAATATATGAAACTTTAATCTCACAAATAATTAAAGAAATGTAAATGAAAACACTAATGGAATATTGTAATGTCTGTCATATTATTAAAAACAAAAGAAAAAAAGTAACAGAAGAACAGTGAGATCGTTCATACTAGCTGGGTATCATCAGGTGCCCCTATTGTCAGGGCAAATATAACAAATGTTTTGAGAAAGCAAATGAGCAACATGTATCCAAACAATTTAAAATGTCTACATTTGATCCAGAAATTTCTCTTTTGAAATTCAACCTAAGAAAACAATCTGAATGATATAGAGAAATTTACCTACACATAGAAGCACATATTCATCTTATTTAAAATACTAAAATATCTGAAACCATTTATATAAAAGGATATTTGATTAAATTCTCATATACTTTCAGTGAATATTATACAGTTGGTAAAACTATGTCCTTGAAATATTTTTAACATGGAAATATGCAGAAAAGTCCACAAATAAATAAATTAAGACAGTGTGCAGTATGATCAAAAGGGTGACCTTGAAAACATAAAAATGAAAGAAAATTCCATAAATTATCATCAGAATGTTCAATACCGAATAAAAATTGATTTGTATAATGTCAAAGTAAATTAAGAAGAATAAAAATAAAGGAAGTAAGTATGACTGAGAAGAACATATGGGTCAATTACAGGTAAATTATTTTTCATTGTAAACAGGCAGCCGGTAATTAGTCATTTCCTAGCCATAGCTTTGGTGCTACCATTTCTTTTCTTTATCATTTTAGGGTTTTTTTCCCTCTTTTTAAAATTTTGTTTTTTTTATTTGTCTTTTCTTCCCCTTCTTTATTTTATTATTGAGGAGGAATGGGCAGCAGGAAGACAGTCCCTGTGTTTTATCACAATGTTGTCCCAACCACTGTTCCTGGCTCAGATTCAGGGTCCCGGGACTCGTTTCTAATTCAGACAATCCTCGGCTACATCTCCTGTCAAGAGCCAATTGAGATACCATCGATCAGGCCCCGGCACAGACGCTGCCACCCCAGTGAGCGTCAGTCTGTCCGCACAGATGGGGCTCGAATCTCTGCACCATCTTTGCCTTCCCAGCCCTTCCTCTACTCTGGCAAAACACTTGGATCCCGGGACAGTGAGGCCAAATTTTTCCTTCACAGATTGAACATTGTTCTTTTCTTGCCTTTGGCACGTGATTTTTAGCCATTCGTCATCTTTACAGACTGACCAAGAAGAGTTGTATGACTAATCCACATTTCTAAATAATATGTTAGGGTGTAATTCTTCACAATTCTGATTTTTATGTGGAATTCACAAAAAGGTGAATGTTGTTGACTTAAAAGTCATATGAAATGAACCTTGATTCCATCCTACCTGTGCAAAATAAGCCAGAATACTAATTTTCTGTGATTACCTTTGGCTAAAAAGAGAAAGGGTAGATGAATTAATCTATATGGCAATTTGAGGTATCTACAAAGAGGATTACTTTCATTTGTTAATCTTTAAAACTTAGTCATTAAAATAAAGACATGAGAAATTTCAAAATTGAAACCATTCTGTCATGTAAAACTTTTTATCGTCAGTACTGAGGATTGAACCCAGGACCTTCACACTGAGCTACACCCCCAGCTCCCTCCTTTTATTTTAGTTTAAAATAGGGTCTCCCCAAGTTGTTAACTTGTCCAGTCGGGGCTTGAATTTAAGATCCTTCTGCCTCAGACCCTGACAATCAATTACTCTTGATCCATTAATCTAGGGTTAATTTTACCAAAGGTCTTCAGGTCCTAGTAATAAAAGTTTACCCCCCAAAAAACAACTTTTAGAGTTTAAAAAATTTATTTCCACTATTTTTCCATATTAATATCATTTTTCTTCCTCTTAACAATACCCTTCAAATTACTCTTATTTATTGTGTAAGTCTAAGTCCTTAAGGTAAGTACCGAGTTATTTATTTTATCAAGGCACCGCAGGCCATATGCATTTTCTAGTATGTGTTTCTCTTCTGTGTTCTATGCATATTCTGACAATAACATTTTCCTGCTCTTTACTTTCTAAGTTTGAATTTCACTCTTTATTTTCCTTTGTCATCTAAATTTTCTCTTAGTGTCTTTCAAGTTGTTGTGACTTTTAATACTCTTAAACTATTTATTTCTAATTTTATCAGGTCATAATTGGAGAATATGCCCTGGAAAACTCTTGACCTTAAAATATATATCATTTGTATGGAGCCATTGACTACGAAAAATTGTGGACATTTTTTTCTTGGTGGTTATAATATTGCATATATTTATATTAAATCAAGCTTATTGGGTGCATCGATAAATTCTTTCTGATATTTTATTTATCTATTAAGTCTTTCCAGTTCTGAAAGAGCTGTTTTTAAAGTCTTCGGCTATAAATTTGCAATTAAAATTTTTCCTTTTTATATTTTAACAGATTTTTCCAACGTAGTTAGTTAGAGGCCATATTATTTGGAGCACATGGTCTGTGACTATTAAATCATCATAGTGAATTTTGTCTCTTACCATTCCACAGTGACTCATTCTGCCCATTTCTTGTGCTCTTAACATTAAATGTCACCTATCTGATATTATATCCTTTGTTGTTAACTGCTTTGGGTGACTTCGTGCATCTTTTCACTTAACTATGTTAAGATATGGCCTGGGAATCCTCTAGAACTGTGCAGTTATTTCTGTCTCACAAGTACTGAAGTTTACGGTCAACAGGTGAGTTGGTAATTACCGCCATTATCATCTAGGGCTTCCATTTTCTTGATTCACAGATTCCGTCTTGCCTTCTGACCTGAATCTTCATTGTCCAGGGACAAGATAATGGGAAAGAGAAAAAAAATGAACGGGTGGGCAGGATCCTTCCTTTCAAGAAAATAAGTCGAAAGGTGTAACCATCAGGTCCTTTTTAAATCCACTAACCAATTTCATCATCTAACTTTTTCTTAATTTTTCTAATTTAGCCCTGCAGCTCATTTATTTTTCTGTGATAATTTGTAAGATGTGTAATATATTTTCATTGCTCTTTCGAATATATAACCTCTATGATATATACAGAAAATGTTACCAATTAATACCTTCACAAAGATGCTCTCATTTAACAAAGCATTTTCCTGAGCCCAAAGAGAGATCTAGTTTTTGTATCTGGTTCCTTTGTGGTAACTTCTAAACCCTTGGAATTCCTCAAGCAGTTTGGAGTGACTTTGCTGTTTAAGGTGGCTCCTTTGACCAGAGTTGATCGTTTATAGTAGGAAGATGACTCAGGATAGGGTTGGCCATGTCTAAAGATTGTGTAATCAGAGCACACAGCATTTGAGCCATCTGATATCAACCTGACTTCCAGGGAAGGTATAGTAGTGCAGATCAAATTCTGAGTTCAACTGACTAGACGCTAGCTCAATCATCATTGCTACGTGATGAAGTCTCAATACCACACTAAGGTAAATTTGCTGGGCTGCCAATACTCTGTGCAAGTATTGCCTTACATCAGTACCAGAGGGTACATATCGCGGACAACATGGAATCTTTGATATCAAATTCTGCCTTATGTATCTTTTCCCTCTTGTTTGTTCTTATTAGTATCTGCCAGTTATAATAAAGTTGCAATCATAAGTACAATACTTTCCTAAGTTCTGTGAGTCTTTCTAGCAAGTCACTGGACATGGGGTAGTCCATGGAGACCCCTGAATTTGTAGCAATCTGTCTAAATTGAGGATGGTTCTCAGGATACTGGAACTTGTGCCCTGTGCAGAAGACTAGAAACACTTAGAAGTCAGTAATATTTGCACCCTTAACCTTGAGTTTGGGTAATTCTGGACACTCTATTTCACTGTTTCTCATCTGCCCTCATTAAGATTCTAAAGCCATAAGAATACTTGCAGTTAAAAAAAAAATACTTGCAATGTTGTTTCACATATTCATTTTTTCTCTCTTTTTCCATTCTTATTCCAGTTCATGTTGACCTAGTTTGTTACATTTATGTTCAAATTATTATTAGACTTTACCTTGAGTATGTTTGCAATATTTCCAGAAATGTCATTTAATATAACCTTACTATTTCCAAATTGATTTGTCCCTGGTTATTTAAATTTTATCTATAAATCATACTGCTAATCAGTTGTTTTCTTCTACTTCAATCCCATCTGTATCTCAATTCACTTTAAACTCGTCCTGAGTTCTTAGTTGTTTCTCCTGATTCTTCTTTTTTAATGCTTAACTTCTTCAGAATTTTTTTCTGATGATTCGTCTCCATTTTGCTAGGAAATCCTAGTTGTTGTGGTGTAAGCATTGATAGTGCCATCTTTCATTTTCAATTAGATGATAAATTACATACCAGTCCAGTGAAGTCCTAGTTTATGCCTGTTGGTTGTTGTGTTGTTTTTATTAATAATGGCAATTTTCACTACCAGTTGAAAAGACAACTTATATATTAGCCTGTGTGAGGGGAACATATATTCTGAATTCTTGATTCTATCTATCTATCTATCTATCTATCTATCTATCTATCTATCTATCATCTACCTATCATCTGTCTATCTTGTCCTTATGTGTCAACACATTGGCCGGGCCTAGGTTTCTGGAACTTTAACTCATGCTTCATTTATGTGTGTTATCATTATCTTTAGCCTACTTTACTTTTGTAGACACTCTGTTTTTTCTTTGTGGAACTTTCAGAGGTTTCCTTCTCTTTATCTTTAAATTTAGAAATTTTTATGCCTAGGTACATGTCCTTTTTTATCACTCATACAGAAACTCCATGCATCTTTTAAATTTAAAAAATCATGTCTTTCTTTAACTTGGGGATATTTTTGTTGAATGGTTGTTAAATTAGCGTAACCTCTACATCTGCTCTTCTTGCTTTTTCTGGAAATCCTATTATTGGCAAGTTATATCCTGGATCTATCCTTAGAATGTCTTCTCTTTTCCATCAATATCTCCATTTTAAAATGTTTGCACTGAAATTTCTTTATTCCTTCTAGTCGATCTTCTGTGATACTAATTCAGATCTCAACAGCAGTTATGTTTTCTTCAGTTTATCTGTGATATTGTTTACCTGGATGGGAATCATGTTTTTAAATTTTTTCACTGAACGGGAATCATAGTTTGTGGTGAATTTTTTTATTTTTCCAGAAGTTATTTCTATGTTCACTGGAATTGTTTTAAATATTCATATTACTTTTCTATTCAAGTAGGCACTTTTCCTCAGCAGCTGTATGTTTTTGGACCATGAGATTTTGGCTTTTCTCCCTTTCCTCAGCTATGAGACTCTCTAATAGGTTATGATTTTTCTTTGTCAGCTTACTGGAGACAAGTTCCGGCCTTGAAATTCCCTAAGTATTGACAGGCCCAGATGCTCTAAGTGGTCAAAAGAGTCAACTCTTCCGGGTTCTTTTAAACCATTAACTTAATAAATCTCTTATCTTCAGTCTCAAACTTCTTCTCCTCCAGATCACTGAGGCTGCAGGAAGGGCAAGCAGAGAGAGCAGTGAGTGATGTTAGCGTGAAAAGAACTCAGGAGGCCGCTTCCTGTTCTAGCAGCACACCCGAAAGAGCAGGAAAGAGAAGCTCCCGAAGCCACCCACGTTACTGCCTCGCGAGCGTCACATCACACAACTGCCGATCAGCCAGATGGATGGCGCCACGTGTTCAAAAGTGACGAGAGGGGGCAAGACGATGAAGCTCTTCTTGGAACTTTGAGAAAATCCCGAATTTTTTTTCCCTCAAAAGACTTACATTGGGTGCTAGAAATACTGAAGTATATAAAAGCTAACTAGAACACGGTCTTTATCAGTAAAAAGCTTAATGACTAGGAGAGAAGGTAGGCATGTGATTGGGCTGTAGAAAAACATATGGAAGTTTGTTCAAGATGATGTGGAACTCAGAAGACAGAATCACGATATCCGTGAGGCCGGTTTCATAGCAATCTCCCAAAGGAACTGAGAGCAGACAGTCAAAGTCACCTTGAACAATCAGGAGCTTGTCATGTGCAAGAAAGTGTGTCTTACACCAAGGCGAGAGCTGTGCAAAAGACTCAAGACACAGACTAGGATGAAAATTCCTCGTGTTACTGCAATTCCTGATCCAAGTAATAGAGACCGGCCAGAAATGCAGAGGGGACTGGGAAATGAAGGTCACGGAACATCTTCTATATACGCTAAGGGGTTCTGAATTTTGTCTTACACATAAGGAGGATCAGGGGACATTTTTCTCTTTTTATTTAAATGGTTAAGTCTCAATATATTCATCCATAGTGAGGAGGAAGTAGTAATATTTGATATCATTGTAATGAGAATTAATTGAATTTTGGAATAGTACTATATAAATGGTAAGGCAATACTTTTAGATTTTATAAAGGTTAAATGATCCTTATGGGCAACTGGAAGTATATTTGTAGGCAGAGAAGGAGGATTTTCTCCCTCTTGCTTTATGGCAGGGATTTTGGTAGTTGCTTTATTGAGATGATAGAAAAACATAAGCCCTATAATCTTTAACGTCAAAATACGAAAACTGTGAGCTCCATATTCCTTGATTCAGAACTATCTAATAAAAACCATGCTTGTACTAGAGACTCTAAGGCATCTTAATAGCAAATGTTAATGAAGGGCTGGGGATTTAGCTCAGTGATTAGAGTGCTTGCCTTGCAAGCACAAGGCCCCGAGTTCAATCCCAGGAACCACAAAAAAAAAAAAAAAAAAGTTAATGAAAAATTGTGAGAATTTGACAAAGTTGTGGACTCAGATACGTTGCAGGAAGAAAAACTCAGAACTCTATTTACTGTGCATGGATAAAGATAAAATTTGGGAAAGTTTACAAGACATCTGATCTAGAGTTATTCTGACTATGTAGTCCATTTCTTGTTAGAATAAAATTCGTATTGCATACATACTTTTTCGGTACCTCCTGTTCTTAAAATGTCTTGCCTATCTTTGAAGAAATTCCTCTAAAGGCATATAGACTACAAAAGCTCAAAGCTCTTTCCTATGGAAGAAAACCATTACTTATGGTGCTATACATTCTGGTTGTTTTTCATGACAAAAGTTTTTTATGATTCAGGATTGTTTGTCCCCTGCATGCAGAGGATTTTAATTTCATGACCCACTGATAACAGAACTGGCCAATGAGTTGAGATTCCCAAGGACAGGATTCCGTTGCAAACAGAAGCCTCATGCAAACAAAAGCCCTTCACTCAAGGGAAAGCGAAGCCTCACTTTCCCTTTGTTGGGAGTGCATCAATGTTTTATACCTTGGCTGTTTCATCTGCCTGGATTCCAGAGAGAAGACAAAATGAAGAAGAGTGATGGACAAGCCTATGATGGCTACATAATATTAGTGAAGAATAAATCTCTGCTGTTCTAAACCACTGAAAGTTGAGAGACATTGGTCACTCTAGCCTATCCTGACCTGTCCTTGTTCAATGTTCAGGCTATAACAAGCAAGGGTGAATTGAACATTGCTTACTATAGCAAGTGTGAAAGGTTTAAAATTCCACCGTTACTTTGTTAATCAGAAAGCACCATATTTGAGCCTGATATTCTTCCTTCAGATTCTACAGTGATTGAAAATAATTACTTTGCAAAATTAATGTGAAATTTTATTTTATTCAGCAACAGCTATGTACCTGATCCAAATTGAATTAAGAAGATAGAAAGGTGGATTTCCTGTACCCCATGTAAAAAAGAAGAAATTTAACTGGCAGTAAAAAAAAAAAATGTACTACTATTGCCCAGAGTAATCTCAAACATTAGTCACTCAATAAATAATTCTGGGAAGAAGGGATAAAATATGATACCAGTTAACTAAAATAATGTAACATGTTAATTGTTCCTTTCCCTATAGTCAGAGCTTGTAAAATTTCTGTGTAAGAAACAACCCTAAAATTTCAGTGGATTAAAAAATAATAAACTTTCATACTCATAGATCTGAGTGTGACCTAGTAGCACCCTACTTCAAACTACAGGCCCAATTTAAATCATATTCGCTGTTTTTAGAGACCGCTCATTTAGTGACTTCTTTCTGAAAGCCAAACAATGGCAGCATAAGAAGGTAAGCCAGATCACAGCTCCTGTTAGCCTAGCTATGCACATCCCATTACCCAGGAGAGGCACAGAGCCAAGCTGAATACCAAGGAGAACAAATATTATCTGTCTGACCTAACGAAGGTGTATCTCAAAGGGTGCGGCCATGAAGTTCTATTAACTTGAAGGTATAAAGACTTGGGACCAAAATATTATTGAATTCACACACCAAACATAACATTTTTTTAACGGAAATTTAACAATGACAACAATAAGCAGCTGAAACTCGATCCTAGTGTCAGTTACTACCGTCGAGAATTTTACAATTCATCAAGTACATATCACCAAGCCAAGCCAGCAACGTTGAGTAGTCTACTGAGAGTTGCCTAAAGGCCATAGTGGAAATCAGTTGAAATTCTGAAAATAACTAAAATGCAACACTGGAATTCCCATGGCAAATAAATGATCCTTTAAAAATAACTAAACTCAAGAGGTATTTAGGAATTTTGAATATCTCTGTGTAATGTTACACATGTAACTATAATCCATACATTAGTGAACACATGACTCTTGGGTAATATTAATACACCAACTTGGCTAAGACGTGGCACACAGATGTCCAGTGCAACCTCAACCAAAATGCTTCTGTAAAGGTATTTTTAAATACGAGATTAACATTTAAATAAATAATTTCAGAGTAAAGCAGATGACTTTACCTTCTGTGATGTGGGTTGGCCTCATCCAATCTATTACAGGATTGAAGAGAAGATTGGGGTTGTCAGAGGAAGAGGCAATTCTGTCTCTAGAATGTCCATGGACTCAGGCTGGAGAAGACCCCCAGCCTGCCGGTCTACTCTGCAGAGTTTGGATGTGGCAGGTCCCACAATGACATGGGCCAAGTCTCTAAAATAAATCTCTATCTCTTTTGTATATACATATCCTGTTGTACGTCTCTGTACAATTCTAACACTATGACTGACATTGTTTGTGAATGACAGTAGAAGTTAACTGCAAATGTAACAATCATGCGATTGTTAATGAATGGAAAAATCTTTTATTTTAAACATGAAGAAGTAAGTTATCCACTTTTTATTAATTGGCAATCATAGCAATTTGATGAATGCAGAGACAGCATAATCATCAGTTTTACTTTATGTATGAAATCCTTTAAATTATAGAACAACATTCTTCAGGGGGTTAAGTACAGAATATTAGCAGAAAGCAAGATACGGTGTTAACAGCAGACCATAAATTTTGAGTATCACATGAAAGAGAAATGTAATAGGCTGTTCAGAAACAAAATAGCCCACAAATATGAGGAAAAGAGAATTTCAAGGAGTTTTAAAGAGTTCGATGCTATAGCGAGCCAAAGGCGATCCTGGAAGAATTACCTATGAAGAACTATATATTTACAACAAATGAGCACTTTCTAAATCAAACATGCAAGCTTAAATACATTACATTTTTTCTTATATGAGAAATCGAATATATAAAGCACAAAATAAAGGGAAAAATAACAAATAGCAAGATGGATCTTTGGCATATATGTCAGGGAACCTAGAATTAGAGAGGGGGGAGGAAAGGGAGAGAAATGAGATTTAAAAGTGTGGGGGATTATGAAGTGCTGTGTGCATGCACCAAATCCCTACAAGGAAAAAGATCTACATGTACTGCAAACATGCATAAAAATTATCTATCCATCAACTATCTACCTATCTATCTGTCTATCTATAGGAACAGAAGTCTCCATAGGTAGAGAAAAGATAAGATAAAGGCCTCGTTAGACATTATCAAAAATTAATAGACAATTTTGACCTCTATAGCTAGACTCTAAAAGCCAGACAGCTATAATAAAATAGTTAAAAACATATAGGCAGCTAAATTCCAACAGTTAAGGAGACAAAGGCAAAGAGACTGGTTCCAGGAAAGCCCCAGGTAATCTGATTAACATAAAGAAGACAAACTCTCCCTTTTGATTCTTACACATACATAACCTGGCCCTAAGCCGCCCACACCATAATTTCCAAATTTCAAAGGCCAACATAGAGAAAAGAACCTCGATAGAAAGGGGCTAAAACCAAGGGCTCTACTTGTGGAGTAGCTATCTATCATCTCCCTTTCCCCCTTTCTCACTGCTTTCAAATAAACTGTCTTCTAAATAAATGTCTTCTCTTAATTTAAACTTGGTTTCTTTAATTCTTTACTATAACTGAGTTTACAGTCACCAAGAAATATATTTTCTAGTGGGACAACAGCTCACAGTCCACCTCTATTATCTATCATCTATCTACCTATCTATCTAGGAGAAGAGGCCCAACAGATGCAGGGAGGGAGGATTATAAAAAAGAACTAAAAAAAGCCATGTCCATGTACCAACTCCCCCTGATGACCATATCATTATGTACTACAAACATGTACCCATAAAAAAATGAGCACTTTGTCTTCCTACTTAATGCAGACATGAGAGTCAGATAGGAAATCCTAGTGGAGCCCGAGTCATCTCCAGTTCACAGTATAAACTAAAGGTGAGCATGGAGGGTGATGAGCTGGAAAACA
Source organism: Hystrix cristata (assembly GCA_004026905.1). Lineage (NCBI taxonomy): Eukaryota > Metazoa > Chordata > Mammalia > Rodentia > Hystricidae > Hystrix > Hystrix cristata. Next base: position 36,344 of record PVJO010004854.1, read on the forward strand.
AAAGTGACTCTTGGAAGAAAGAAAATGATGTAAAGTACCTTGAATTTTAGGGAAACACTCTATCCTGGCAGTTGGCAGAAGCATTATTAGGTCTCCAGCCTTTCATCCAACTCTCCCTAAAGTGAAGCATGCCTGCTGCATTTCTCATGAAAACAGAAAGCAGCCACCCCAGCCAGGGAGGGGAGGGGAGCTCCTGTTTCCCTTCCCCGTATTAATCTGCCTCCTGCTTCATTCCTAAATCACACTGGCAATCAAGGTTCACTAAACATCTAAAGAGGAGCAGCTAACAAAGAGAATGATAAGATACTTAAATAGCAATGTTGAGTTTTGAAGAAGACAAAATTCAGGAAGAGTTAGAAAATTTCAACATAAATTAATTAGCATCCTCAGGAAAAATTCACATAGCTATTACCATGACAAATGTGAAAATCTGCACTTTAGAAAGAACTGATAAAATATAACAGGGTAATCTTCAAAGAATAAAATCAGAAAAAGGGCTACATAAAAAAGGAAATGGTTGAAGAATAAATTAATGACCTGGAAAATAAGTCCAGAGAAGTCACAAAGATTAAAGAATAAAACAACAAAGAAACTTAAAGCACAAACAAATTAAGACTCAAAGATATCCATCCATCCAGGATACCCAGTCTCCATCTGAAAGGAGTTCCAAGTGAAAGAACAGAGATAATTCAGGAAAGGAAATAATAGAACACTTTTCCACTGAGCTAAATAAAGGCATTAGGTCTTAAGTTTAAATTGGCTCCCGAGTGTCAGTAGCATGAATTAAAAATAAAGGAAAAGAACACTGTGGTATCTAGATTTACTTAAGAACTCCAAGAATAAAGAAAATAAAACTCCCTTAGATCTTCCAAAAATTAGTCAAATTGCTCACAAAGGAGGAAGAAGAATATTTGCATTAGATTTCTGCATGGTACTCATGTTCTAGAATTGATGTAGTAATATCCTCAGTATTCAACAGAGAAAATTCACAAATGCTTTTGAAACTAACATTCTGTATGGAACATTTTGGTCAAGAGGATGAGTAAACTATGACATACTAAGAGATGCTTAAAAATACGTTCTTCAAGAAAGCTAAATATAAAATCAAGAAGTGTACAAAACTTCAGAAAAAAAGTTGAGAAAAAGAGGGAACATAGTGACATCTTAATAAATGTTGATATGAAATGTCAAAATATACATGGATCTAAAACTGAAGGCAATTATTTTATGGAAAAGGAGCGTGAGGACAAGCAATCTAAGGCTTACCACACTAGGCTCTCAGAGTGGACTTTGATCAAGGAAAGAGTACAAATATTAATTAATTAATGACATGGTTAGAGAAAATATCACCTTCTACATCATTTGAGGCCTAGAAATATAATGCATAATTTAAAAATATTGTTATATATTTTCGATACATGACATTTACATATTTACATTCATTTTAGTGGTAATATATCAATATTTGTCATTTCTGATCCCCTTTGCTTCCATCCTCAGCTTTTAAAAATTGACTCAAGAACATTTTAAAACTTTAATAGTATCCATAGACAAATAGGAAATCATAGCAAAGGCTCTGCATATAAAATGATAAGGTTTTCAAATTTTTCCAGGTGATTCCCAACAAACTTTGGGATCAAGTAGTATCTGTGTTATAATTTTAATCCCCATCCTGGCTTGTACATAGTGTCTTAAATAACGACATTTGTGACAGTAAGAAATGAAATGAGAAAGACCCCACAATGACAGTAGGACTGGCACAGAGTAAAGGGCTTTACAAGAGATTAAAGAGGTAGAACTATAAAACTGAGACCAGCCCAATGTGAGAATGAGAATAAAACTGAATGATGGGTGACTCTGAAGTGGTAACTTGATGAATGTCTCTTATTTAGGAAACAGAAGGAGAAGGTTTGGGAGGGAGCGGAGATGTAGGCCAGGTGAAGTATTGGAGCGAAGCACTGCGACACTGGAAGGCTCTGATTTCTGATCCCAGCCCTCACCAGACCCCTCTTCCCAGTCACTCCACTCGGAACACGCAGCCCTCCCGTGCAGAGTCACAGGTAAGGTAGCACAAACAGCCTTCACAGTTGTTGCCACTCCAAGGCTTTGGCTCCTGGAGCAGGCACGTAAGCAGCTACAGTTCAGCAGCCGCATTGATGTGATATCCACTACGTAGGCTTGTGACTAAACTAACACGTTGCAAATCTGTTCGAATCGTTTAATACTTGAATATTGTGTCTGCACACTAGATGAATCAATCATTTCTGTTCTCGGAAAAGTGCTTATATGGTACCTAGAAATAAATTTCAATATTCTGTAGCTGTTACATTCAAAGCAGAGGCAGAACCCTCACCTGCACCAACATCATTGACTTTTCAGTGTATATAAAGGACAGAAAATCTCATATACAATGAGACAAAATAATTGTTTTGTAACAAAACAAACAAGGAATAAAGTATTCTGATCAGGAAGCTCTTCTCTCCAAGAGACGCAAAGGAAACAAAGCATCAAGAAAAGCATGTATAAGTCACTATATGTCACTATAGGAGTGAATTAAGAAAACACATGATCTTGATAGAATTTTGAAAAGCATTTGATATGAGTTTTGTTTAAAAATACCAGCAAGCTAATAATACAAGGAAACATCTTTTATTTGCTCCACTATATATATATATCAGAACCTCTCACTAAGATTCATACTTAAAAGTAAATCTCCTAAAAACTACATTAAACTCAGGAACAATTTCCAGATGCTAACTGTGTAGTCAGCTCAGGTTAATGTAGTCAGAACACTGGAAATGGGTGACTAAAATACCGAACATTTATTTTTCACAATTCTGTAGCTTGGGATTCTGAAATCAGTGCACCAACGTTGATATATTCTGAGGACAGCCTTCCAAACTCTCTCAAATGACAAAGAGGAAAAAAATTTAAGCTCTTTCATGTCTCTGCCAATATTGATACTAATCCCAGTAACAAGGGCTCTGATACTGTGACCTAATTATCGCCCAGATGCTGTACTCCAGGTATTAGCAGACTGACACTTGGAGTGTTGAGGATTGGGCTTTAACCTACGAATTGGGAGAGGACATTCAGCGCATAGTGCTGACAATTACTATCATTAATCAAGGTCTTCCTGGATATCCCAGGTAATGCACTAAATCAAGAAAAACAAACAAGGTAAATATTTAAAAGGAGTAAAATCTAAGTATTTGAAGGTGACATAAATCTCTACCAAAATAATCCAGGATCATCAACTTGAAATTTTCTTAGAATTAATAGTTGAAGTTTAGTATCATTGCTGGATATGAAAAGAATAATACAGAAGAAAACTGCAGTGCTCAAACTGTGCAAGAAAAATAAGAAAAAGTAAAGAGAAAATATTACTTGCATTAGCAACCAGATAACACATTTAGAAATATACCTAAGATGTCTATAAGACTAATGAGCATAAAAGAAGACTTCAATGGAGACAGGTCACTTACGAATGGAAAAACTAAGTTTTAAAAATATTTGTTTTCCAATGTCAAGATATAAATTCAATGACATCTCAAACATGTTACTGATCAAGGTCTTAGCCAACTATACAAGCTACTTCTACAATTCAAAGTGAATACGATTTGAATAGAGATAGTGAAAAAATATTTGGACAAGATGAAAATGAAAACTTTAAAAATTCATATTTAACATTTTAGATATCTATATATCTAGATCTCTGTATAGTTTTGATATTATGTCCCCCCGAGGTCATGTGTTTAAAGACTGGATCAGCAACTTGTGGCAGTATTGATAGATTGAGGAATCTTTAGGAGGTGAGGCGTAGTGTAAGGAATTTAGGTCATTGGAAGTGTGATTTGATGGGAATATTGTGACTTCTAAAATATGAGGATTTTATTTTACGAAAGAGTCAGAAAAAATGGCAGAGGAGGAATCTCCAGAAATCTGACTCCTTGTGTAGAAAACAGTCATACTGGCAGACTCTTTCTGGTGTTAAGTATTTCAGATCTCTGGAATCCATGACATGTTTACAACCTCCATGGTAAGGACTGGATAGTAAATTGTTAATTTGGGTCAATTTCAGCTCTCAGAACAGTGGTAGCTACACATTTTCCAGTCCAATTCCTAGAGCAGGCTTCTACGTATACAGTCCATGGACAGCGATACACACAGTTGTAGGAGCCAGGATGAGCAGAAAGGATCCCGTACTCCCATTTTAAAGATCTGTGACCTGAACAACATTTGCTACTTCTGATCACAGAACTGAAAAGAAGTTCGTAGCTTTCCCATTAGTAAATATCCCTCTCCATCTGGCTGAAATGATTTTCAGGGTATTCAAAAAGATAGTACCCATTAGCCTCTTAACTTTTACCTCTTATTCTTGTCAAGACAAACATTAAAGACCAGGACATAAAAACTTCACTTGCATAAATGGAGAAAATTAGAATGTGGACGTATATGTCTAAGAATAGGTACAGGCTGAAAAAAAATGAGAAGATATTTATTGTATACCTCAGGCTTATCCTTGGCATGGACACAATATATATCAATAAAAAAGCAGGAAAGACAACAAAAATTAAAAAGGAAATCTTTGGGAAGGGGGTGAATCTGATTGCCTTAGCTTCAAATGTTCAGTTTTCAAAAACAACTACAACGAAAATCACAGAGCTGGTGGTGGATCTACTAAACAAAGACTTCAAAACAATTGTCTTAACAGATGCACGAGAACTGTAGGAAGGTGTGGAGAAAGTCAACAAGACAATGTTTAAGCAAAATGGAAGTGTAAATGAAGAAACAAAAGAAAACAAAAGGAATTATTGGAGTTGAAAAGTAGAATAAATGAAATTTAAAAATTGCTAATGGAATGCAAAAAAAGATAAAAGCAGGCAGGAGAAATAATCAGTGAAATCCAACAGTGCACAGTGGAGACAATCAAGTCTGAGGGACAGAGAAAATGACTGTGGAAATATAAACAGGGTCTCAGGGGCTTTTAAGACATATCAAGTCTAATGGTTTATGCACTGTAAGAGTCAAAGAAGGAGGAGAGAAAGAAGGAAAAAGCATCAGAGAGAATATTGGAGGGAATGATGGATAAAACTTCCCATTTTGATGAAATACAGAAATATAATGATATAAGAGGCTCAGTAAATTCCAAGAAAAATGACTTCACAGATATCCACATTAAGACAGATTATAATTAAACTTTCTAAGGACAAAATATTAAAAGGAATGAGAAGAATGAATTATCATACACAAGGAATCCCAAATAAGATTATTAGTGAATTTCTCATCAGAAAATTTGGAAGATAGAAGGCAATGGGCCAATATAATCAAGATGCTTAAAGAATAAATTTTTTAAAAAAAATCCATCAGCAAAGAAGCTCTTATCTGAAAACAATTCCAAGAATCCTATCTCTAAAAATATCTCTTCTTCAAATTTGGGGTACAATTCAAAATAGTCTCAGACCTACATAAAGTGGAGGAATTTGTTACCAATAGAATTTCCCTGTAGAAAATGCTAGTGAGTCCTATAGGTTGAAATGAAACAACACTAGATAATTAACTCAGAGCCATATACAGGAAAATAATTTTAGTAAAGATAAAACCATCAGCAATTATAAAACTAGTATATTATTGCAACAGTAGTTTGTAACTCTACTTTTTGTTCTCCAAATGACTTATAAAACCAGTACATTACCAGAATGGCAATTATTAGTCTAAAAGCTAGTATTATTGTAGCAACAGTTTGTAATTGCACAATTTGTTTTCTACATAATTTAAGAGATTAATATATTTTAAAATTTACTATTTTATATTTCTGAACAAAATTTACAAAGATTAGAATATGTTGTTGACATCTGAAAGGAATAAAAACGAGTTGTTTTTGTAAGATATTGAAGTTAAGTTAGTATAAATTTAAATCGGGGTGCTACAGCTTTAGGATTTTAAATGTAATTCCCATGGTAACCACAAAGAAAATAGCTAAAGGATTAATGAAATGAAAAATTAATTTAACATTTCGTTACAAAAATCAACCAACATAAAAGAAGAAAGTAATGACGGAAATAGGAGGAAGAAGCTATAAGATATATAATAGAAAAGAAACGACTAAATGACAGAGGTCCCTCTTTATCAATCAGCCTCAAGAAAGAAGAAAATATTGAAATTTGCTACAATATAAATAAACTGAATATATGATGCTAAGTGGAATAATCAAATCACAAAAAGACAAATACTGAATGATTCCATTTATAAGAGGTACTTAAAGTAGTCACGAGTGAGAGACAGAAAGTAGAACAGTGGTTTCTGGGGCCCAGGGTGAGGGGCAATGAGGACTTACTGTGGGATGGGTGGAGAATTTCCGTTTTGCAAGATGAAAACTGCTCTGGAGATGGATGGTGGTCATGGTTACAGAGCACTATGAATGTATTCAATGCAACTGAAATGCATTCTTGAAAATGATTAAAATGGTAAATCTATGTTTTGTATATTTTATCATATTTTATTGGACACTCACATAAAAATTGGAAAAAAGTTTTAGCTAATAAGTATTTTGTATGATTTGTCCTAGTTCTTTCTGGCTGCTCCGACAAGACACTTTAGGTAATTATAAGCCACAGAAATTTAGTGCTCATAGTTTCAGAAGCCTATGACATAGGTGCCAACAGATTTGGCATCTGAAGCATCTGGAGAGGGCTTACTCTCTGCCTTAAAAATGATACTTTCTTTGTTGTTATCTCACAACAACCAAGGGAGCCTGGTCAATAAAGTCTCATTCATATGAATGCCAATCCCAGCCACCTCCCAAAAGTTTTAATATCATTACTTAGGTTTCAATTTATAAATGGGGGGGGCACACGTGTTCAGAAAACAGCAAGATTTAAACAACTGTTTAGGAGAATCATTTTCTCTCTGCTTCCACTAGACAAACATGAACAAATAAGCAATATTAGATTTCAAGGGAGCCAAAGCATGAGCCTGCTGTAAGTACAACATGCATAAATTTGCCCTTGATGGGGGCTCCTATTCATCTTTGAGAATGTGGAGGTTAAAGTGAAGTGACTATACAACTCTAAGGACATTTTTAGTTTATGTAAAGCCATTTCCCACTATTTCTTCCTCCTTATCATGATGCGCAGCAAATGTCACACACTTGAAAAGAGCAGAGATAGAGTGCCCTTTTGCCCCTCTTCAAGACCTCCTTTACAATCTACTATAGTCTTCCCAAATCGCTCTTTTAAGTCAATGTTTCCCACACTCTGCCCTGCTTCTCTTACTGCAAAACTGTAGAGGGTGACCTTTTCGATCTTGAAGTCACCTTTACTCTTCATCTTGACTCACAAATGACATCCCCTTCCTCCAATGCTATTGATTTTAACTTTTGTCTTCCTCTTCATCTCTTTGCTCTGCACTAATACTATAGTCATTCTTAGTTAGGTCATTAGCATTTCATTTCTTAGCATTGCAAATTTTGCTAATCAATAGACCAGCATGGTAACAAACACATGTTAAGCAGAAAGCTATGAGAAAATCAAGAATAAGGAAGACTACAAGAAATTGGAGAACTCTTACACCTTTAAAAAATCATTCTCATTGAAAATTTGGTTTGTTTATATGATCTGTTTTGTTTTGCATTATAGTAGCTAAGTCGTTCTGCCTGTACAGTATCCTTATTCTTATAGGAGACAGAACGAACAGGATTAATGACAAATTGCAGTCTCACGTGACTGTGGGTGTTTAGAATTCCCAGGATCTGCCACCTGCAGGCTGGAGATCCAGGATGTCTCTCTGGAGGTTCAAAGACCAGGGGACAAGAGAGCTGCAGGGGTAGATCTCTGCACGAGCTGGAATGGCTGGGAACCGAGAGAACTGAGGGTAGGAGAAGATGGAAGTCTTAGCTAAAGCTGCTAGAGAAAATTCGACCTTCCTCTATGCTTTTGTTCCATTCCAAGATCTTAATGGATTGAATGATACCCACATTGGAGAAGGTTTCCTATTTTTATCAGTCCATTAATTCAATTGCTAATCTTGAGTGGAAACATATTCCAAGGCATACCCAGAAATAATGTAACCAAACATCTGGGCATTCTGTGGTTCAATCAAGTTGACACATGAAACTAACTACCACTAGAGCACTCCTATGAATTTGACACCTGCATACATCTCTTTAAACTATTCTTAATGAATAGTTAATGAACTATTCTTAATGAATTTGACATGTGTACATCTCTTTAAGTTATTCTTAATCTCACTCCCCAAAAGTTAATAAAGTAATAATTACCTAATATGATGAAACTATTTTGCATACAATCACAAATGTGCTAACCCCTTCTCAGAAGAACTAAAGTTCTTGAATGATATTTGCTCTTCTCCTTGATAGCCAGCTATTGAAAGACTGTGATGTAAGAGAATAACACTGAAATACAATGACACAAGCCAAATACATTTTATGTTACGTACAAGGGATGAGAGGAAAGAAAACAATAGTATTTCATACGCAAACACATTTATAACAAACTAAACAGGAAATACCCATGATTTTTTCTTGCCCATTCAGAGAGATCTATATACCTCTTCCCGAATTTCTTCATTTCCAGTTTTCTAATCACGTACTTTCCAAATCCCTGACCATCCAGCTAACCCACTGGCCACAGCCCATGAGTCACCACAGAATGATGCAACTGGATATTTTTCCTTCTAGGCCAATGAGCAGCTTGCTGCGCTGTTGAAAGTTCTTCCAACTGAAAGAATTAAAATTAACCATCGCGGTGGCCAAATTCTAACCTGGTTTGCAAATTCTGTGTTCATGGTCTTTGTGATTCATGCTTCTTCTTTCTGAATTTTTATTTGGCTACTGGAATCACCTGTCTCAAAATGTAAAACTCATGATTTCACTTCCGGACTCAAATCTTTTCCAAAGATTTAACTGTAGATTATAATCAAGACCAATTATTTAATTTTCTGACTTCTCATTGTCTTTAGCTGCATTTTCGCCATTCCCATATGTCACCATTAACCAATCTTCTAAAATCATTTCACAGAATTTAATGTCCTGTGCTCCACATGAATTCTCTGACTTTTGTGACCCAGAAGCGTTTCCTGTCTTCGCCACTTTGATTTAAGCTTCTTCATTGTTTCCTCAATGCCACTGGCCTGTTTGCTTCAAAGAAATTATCACAGACAACACTGCAATCAAATATGTTTACTTTTTATCTTTTTCACTAAATTATGTCCTTGAAGGGTAGGTTTGATTCATTTATGTGCAGAAATGGCATTTGGAACTTAATAAAGACTATATCAATGTCTTTTTTTTCCTGAATGACTCTTTCTTCTTCCACCAAGTTAGTCGTTACTTCTCATGTAACATACTAGTTGAGAAAACTGGGCTTGGTAGTAAACAGAGTACAGAAACTTCCTGTCACATATTCAAGTTATTTAACCTTCACGAGCCTCAGTAGTTTCACAGGGTCTAACTCACATGATGGTGATAAGAACTTAAGCAATATAATTCAGTACTACAAGGTGTAGTACTTTGAAACTATGAAGTAAGTGCTAGGTGACAGTCATGGTAACAGCCATGCTGGAAATACAAAAATGTTACTAACACTTATGGGGGAAAAGATAAACTAATTCAAAAGAAACAGTAAAGCACTCTGAGTATTTACCCTAGTGGTTCTTGGTAAATATTCATGAACCTTCTGCTGCCCTCGAGTGAACTCGTTGCATCGTCATCTCTCTGATCTTCCCTGCTTCTCTCTTGAATTTTCCTGAACAGCACCCTGTATCTGCCCCTGCACATCGCTACCACCCACAGGTATTCCTGCCAACCCAGCAGCTCTGGTGGCCTCATCCTGAGGCCCTGCTAATCAGTCACCGAGCTCTTCTGCTTCTGCCAATTAAGAGTTGCCATGTTATTCTCCCTGCCTCAAGCCTTGGCAGTTCTAATCGCTTTTCTAAACAGCAACTAGAATAAGCTGGTCGTTTCTCTGCTTTTTGGTGCTTCTTTATACAAACTATTTCCTGCTTCCCAAATGAAGATTGTAAGACTCACCAGACTCTCCTCTGGACCAATATTCTCTATCGCTTCTCATCACTTCTACCTTTTGAACTCTGGGCACCACCAGGTTATTTTCATTCCATTGCTCCAACTGACTTTGCTCTTTCTCACTACTAAGTCTCCGAGCAAGGCAGGTCCTTACTCAAAATATGCTCCCCAAGCATTTTTAATCTGGCCAGCTATCATTACTTAGGCTTCACTGTGGGTATGATTTCCTCCAGGAAGTCTTCCCTTACACACACACACCGGATTCCCTTTGACTTGTATAACGCTCAAATTAGAATTTTCCTTCCATGTTGTGAGCTCCGTGAGAGATGAAAACAAGTGAGTCTTGCTCACTGTTGTACCCCCGTGATTATCTCTCTTTCTGCTGCACATAGTAGGAATTGCAGCATCAAAGCATAATGATGCAGTATCAAAGCATAATGAAACGTGTGAATGAATTGCTCACGAAGTAGAGGGTTAATCCTACTTTGAAACTATCTGGGTCAAACTGGTGGGTGTAAAAGCCTTTCTTCTCTATTCTCAACTCTGCGGTGACCCTGGAAGAGTCACCATGTTGCTGATTTTTCCTTGCTGTCTCCAGTTAGTCTGTTTGAAGTTCTACAGTTCTGTGAAGTTCTATGTGTGAAGTATAGCAGCTCTTCTCTCGGCACTAAGAGACTTTTCACGCTTTATTTATGAGACTAGAAGTGCTGATTCTTTCACTGCAAAGTTCTTCAAATGATTGATTTTATTTTTCATAAACTTAGAATCACTTTTCTAAAACTCTATTTATCTGATTCTTCTTTTCAGCTTTTTGTCTTGAGAATACCACTGGGTTTTATTATCATCACAGTGTTCAAAGCACTCAGCCATGTTCACTGGGTCAAGGTCTCACCTTTTTTAGATATTCAAAACATTTCTTTCTGTTTAAAAAAAAGAGAAAAATACTTTTCTAGATATCAGTGATGTGATACATTGCGAATCACACCATCTCTGCTGTCTATGACCTCTGTTCTTTGAAGAAAACCCTGGTAAATCCACTATTCCTAATGGGAGGGATACTGTGGTGTAAGTCAAATGTTTGACAAGAAGTCTTGGTGTTGTCCACTTGTGAGGGGAAGTAAAGGAACAGTTTGCCTTGGGGATAAAATTTATGGACTTTGGGAGTCTAAAGGGAATGAATGAAGCTGGTTGGTAATGAATGAAGTCTATTAGGTGTGATGAACCTGAATTCCTAGCTGGTTCAACTTAGGCATTTTAATAAACTCTCTAAGATTCACTTTTTTCATATTTTTAAAGGAAAGTTTACAATTGTAAGTATGATAGGGTTATTCTGAGTGTCAAATGTGCACAAAAATATCTTATATTTATGTTATTGTACATAGTTTAAGTATTGAGTTATGCCACTGTTTCTTACAATGAAGCAACATTAGCAGAATTTATAGCAACACTATGCTGTCACATAATCGAGAACTAAATGACACATGCTGATCCTCGTAATCTTTTCCCCTTGTTAAATAAAATATCTCTGCGACCTGCCGTACCTGGTTAGGACATTGGCAGAAACTAAATGTTTTGCATCTTCACTTTGGGTGGTTTGATCATTATTGTAGAAGTTGTCACCTTCAAAATCCCCCATATCTGAACACGCATGCCAAGTCTCTCAATCTTCAGTTTTCAGAATCATCTGATGTCAAGTGACACCGATAATTGTACTGAACTCCGTTTGGGAACGCCGAAATGCTGTGGTCCCATAGCCCAGCCCAACCTTTAGAAGAATTTGCTTGAATCTTGGGTGTGAAAGAAGAGTGCGGACAGAACGCTGCTTCGCTTGAACACAGTGATTGCAATGGCCTAGTGACTTCCTGGATCTGGGCCTCTCACCTGCTGACTCAGCGGGAAGCTCTTTCTATTTAAGGGTTGTGGCCAACGTTACGATGGAGCAGGTACTTTCATTTTTTAAACTATTAATGAAGTGGATTTCTCTGGCTGGGTTCTTTACTTGAATGATTAAGAACTGATAAATTTTACCCAGTTAAAAAAATCGCTGTTATAAGGAAGATGTTTTAGTTATTTACAGCTGCTTGGCAAACCATCTAAATCTAAGTGGCTGTGGCTGACTCAACTAAAGTGACCGTGCTCAGCAGTAACGCCGTCCCCGAGTACAGTGGAGTCTGTAACTTGCTGCTAACCGCAGCACATGGCGAAGGCAATGAGACGCCCCGCCCATGGTCAAGCTGTGTGCCAGGTTGTCACCTTTGATTGTTTTGTTACTGTGATCAAAATATTCAGTAAATATGTAAATTTTTAAAATTACAATAAAAAACACATTGTCAAGAATGATGGGACGTGTGTTTGAAGGGAGAAGGAACGTTTGAGTATTTTGAAGGGGTTAACAGCAATGTGTGTTTTACTCTAATACACTTTCCATATTTAAACATTGTATTTTTCAGTTGCACTTGTAGTATATATTATACTCTCTTTCTTAACAGATTCAGCCTCATACTGAATGGCCTAAGGAGAAGCCGAGTGGAAGGGAACTATAAGTGGCCTCCAGAACCTGACCGAGAGCCTCGGCTGAGAGTCAGAAAGAAGCCGCAGACCTCAAGTGTAGGGATGGAAGAAAATGAATTCTGCCAGAACCCTGGATGAGCTTGGGAGGAAATTCTTCTCTAGGTAGGACTCAGGCGTGGGTGGCATTTTGATTACAACCTGAAAGCTCCTGTACTATCTGTGACCAGACTCCTGACCCAGACAGCCTGTGAGACATTAAATGTGTGTTGTTTCAAGCTGCTAGATTTGTGGCGATTTGTTATATATGAATAGAAAATACAGTGGCTGAAATACAACGATGGTTTATTTTTTCACACCTTTCTTTGGAATCACTTGCTCTCATGTGGCGTTGGCTGCTGCAATCACTAGGCTGCCTTCGGATGGGAATGTTCAATGATTTCAGTGGCCACAGTGGTCTCACTCACTCCATCTTCAATCACCTCTCAAGGCAGAACTCAGCTTCTGCAATGATGGTTTAGAAATTTACAAAAGAGAAAAAGTTGTCAACAGTCCTAAAATCTGACCTCAAAGGTCCCAGAACCTCTCTCTTTTTATTTTTATTAGTCAGACCAAGTTACAACTCTCCTCCACCCCCATTCACTCAATGATAGACAAAACAGACTCTACCACTTACACCAGGAGCATCCTGAACATGGCAGAATGGAAGAAATTATTGATGGAAATATCTGCAAGCAATTTATGAAATATAACCTCTGGCCATGCCAATTCTTTTCCAGCTCATAAATAAAAGGCTTTCACCTCAATTCAAAGACTAAAAGTTTTATTGAAATACGGGATCACAGTCAAAGTCTAATATCTTCTGATCCACATCTATATCCAGATAAGACTCTTCCAGTGTGAATCTTGTCAAACTGATATCTGTAAACACAAACTTTGCATGAAATGACAAGGTAAATGTTTTCAGAGCGTGCTACTGTGGGCCAGGAAGATTCCTTGGTTAAGATTGTGTACTGTTTCCCAAGAGTAATTCTCTACAACACCAAGCTCTCTCCCTGGTTCATGGTTCTGCTTCCTGAACCACCCTTCCTTTTATGTCAGACATGGTCTACCACTGAGTGACTCAGCCTTCATTCTGTCCACAAAAAGTTAAGAATGTAGAAATTTCTTTTCATCCAATACAGTTCAACTACCTTAAGAACACAGTGGGTTTCCACACTATCCAATTACAATCCACTACATTAAGAAAATGCCACAACTACAAATCTTTCCAAGGCTGGCCTCATTCTGTGTTGGCTGGAAATTCGGGATGCCCTAGGATAATATTTATACAATTCTTAGAAGGTATTTGTCTGGCTGAAAGTGTCTACGAGGCATACCTCTGTATCTTCCTGAGTTTTTAAAAGCTGTATTACAGCAGTACCATTGATTTGATCTTAACCTTGAGGCCACATTTTACAGTCAAAGCCTAAATTTGATCTTTTCCCTGAAGGTACTTCTTACTTTGAAAGCCTTCTGTGCTTTAAAGGATTGGGAAATAATGTTGTTTTCTAACTCAGGAAGACTTAGGTTGAAGCCTGCTTTCAATTCTACTTGAAAACTGAAAATGTTCTCCTTTAGTTCGTCTGTCTCTTGCAATACCTCCTTGCAAGTAAGTAGATAAAAACTCATTTTCAAAAATTTACCTAGAAATGCCTCCAGCTGTAGCCACAGTTTGTTAGATACTTTTTCTGTCTTCCAAGTACATGTTTGACACTCTTCCCATCAGAAGTGAACTCCATTTCGTCTCTGAAATCAGCCTGGTCTCCTGCTTTGCTTTGAGTACAGCTAAAAAGGCTTTGTGGGGCAAGCCTTAGGAAGACAGATACCTTCTACTTTCTACCTGTCAGAAACTGTCACTAGACTAGTGTCCAAAAAGGGGCTGTATGTAGACACCCTATAAAATGACCAAAGGAAGACTTAGGCTGAAGTCACCTAAGACTTCAGCACAGACTCTGACTCCCTTTTGTGTTAGCCCTGAACTTTAGAAGACCTTGGACATCCACTATCTGGGAAGATTTGTCTGTTCCGGGAATTCTTCTCCCCTGTACCCTCTGTTCATTCTGGCCCCGGCCCATTACGCCCTCTAGTTTAACATAAGCCCTCCCATTTGCAAACTGGTAGCCGCCTAGAAATTTCACTGGCCAGAATGTCCAAGATAACATGATATATGGTTAAGGACCTATCTGTAACTGCCTCAACAACTACTGGCTGAAACTTCCACTTGAACAACGTAATTGTGGTTTCTGCCCTTAGAAACCCGTATCTTGCCTTGTTTCAAGGCTGAGAGTTTCTTTCAGTGTGCAAGCACAATCTCAACCGCCGGCTAATAAAGGACTCTAATTGGTTTATTTATGGTGTGTGGCTACTCTCCTTTCTTGCGCCCAGATGAAGTGATCACCGGAGCCTCTCTGGGGTCCCACTTCACCTAGAGAATAGGATGCCATTTTGGTCATTTTGGTCATTTCCACCCCAGCTGACTTCCTGCTCATCCCAGGCCACACATAAAAATAATCCAACTTAGCCCAGTCAAAGCAGAGATGTGAGAGGCAGTCAACATTGCTTGTTATCACTAAGTGTCAGGGAATTTTTTGAGGCAGTAACAGAAACCTGAAACAGAAATCTTGAAGTAATCATCTACACCATAGTTATACCATATGTAGGTTAAAATTGTGGTTTCCTCCAGTACAATCCTGGTGTACCTATTTCTAAGACAGTTGCTTGTATCCATCAAAATTCACCACAAAGTGTTTGAGTAAGATGTGATTGAGCATAGTTCTATAATTGATTACTTGACTAGGATAAGCCCAAAGTACAAAAAAGCTTAATAAGAAATGTATTTGGACTTCACAGATACGTAGGATCTTACTTGATAACATGTTTGCTATAAAACAGTTGTGTTTTTTACAAGTGCATGCTAAAATATATAGCAACTGATATTAAACAGTAATGTAACTATTAGTTACTATTTTATTAATTTAATTTACTCACATATTAGGATGAAGACTGAACTAATTTGCTTAGGAGAATCCCAAATGAAATTGCCTCTCTTTATGTTGAATTTTTTTTCTCATAAAAATTCTATTCTCTTAGCCAAAAACGGTGTTTGGTAGTTGCAACAACCAGGCAGAGATAATGAATTTGATGTAAATCAAACAACAAGTCAAGCTCTGTGAACTATAGACAAGGAAAATGTAAAGCCTAAGGCGCAGCAAGAATAAACATACCCAGATAACCATGACTTTTTCTAGGAGGAAACCGTTACAGAGAAATCAAGTATCTTGCCCCAGAGTGCATACTTATCAGAGCTGCACGCCTATCAGAGCTGACGTTTGAATCTAAGTCTGTCTGTGTCCAAGTCAAGCTTGTCTCTGTTTATTTTCTGCTGTACTCCAGTGCTTCGTAGAATCTGAGATCCCCCATGAAGTGCGAGAGCTGGGAACAAAACGCTGAACCGCCATCTGTGGAAGGGTTGTTGGAGCCATGGTAGAATGCAACCCTACAAGGTATTAACTCAACTCTTCAAGATAATAACACTTTTTGCTTATTAATCCCTTGCTATGGCTACCTTCATTTTCTATAATGTGAATTTCCATTATAATACATTGATTCTTACTTATTTTATATGAACTTTCTTATCTCTCAAGAAAACCACATAAACAGTAGAGAAAAACAAAGGTCACCTAATGAAACATTTCTGTTTCATGGAGTGTTCCATGCCTCCAATAATTCCGCAGCTAAGAGTTTTACCTAATAATTTCCATATCTCACTTACGATTATTACTTGGGGTCTCATGAGAAGGGAGAATTGTCCTCAAAATCCAGACAGACAGAATGTTACTGTATTACTGCAAAAGGTCAGTGTAATGAAATCACTGAGTTAGGTAGTTAATCTCTCTGGATACCTCATTGGTAACCAAAGCAGGGCGAAGGAAGCATGAATCAGTATTTATTGAATTCAACTTAGGGAACCGTCAAAATATTATGCTTTCTGGTTGACACCTTCAGAGATTCTGATTAATTACTTGTATCAGTCATGGTTCTAGAAAAGGTAAAAAGAAATTATCAAAAGAGTTTATAAAGGCAGTATTTTAAAAAAACAAATTAATGTGAAAAACATAAAAGAAAACATATCATAATTTTAAATAAAGCCCCATGCAGAGCCATTTCTCCAAAGCAAAAGGAAAAATCACTGATAGTGACCCTGTCTCTGTTTAAAATGCTGATATTGTGTTCAGCATGGAATTTTTGCATTACTTTTGATTTTTTAAAAAAGTAGTTCATTAAAAATATTTCTTATCATTATTACTGAGATTTTTGATGCATTCCATTTTTTTAATTTTTGTGCTCAGGATGAGCACCTGAGTCTCCAGACATCATTCTTATCCTTGCTATGTAGACCATGTGATAGCACCAAACATAGCTCTCCTAAATTGCCCAACAACATGTTCATGTCACGGCTTTGCTATTTATCAGTCATACCATCTTGGATTGTTTACTTCTTTAAAAACGTGTTTCATAGACCTGTTGTGACAATAATGAACTATACCTTACACAACATTTGCTATAATACCTGGCACAAAATAAGTTCTACAAAATACACTAGTATTATGGTTTGAAGTTCTAATTGTACTTGACTGACAAAGGACAATTCTTTATTCCATGATGTTGCAGATGAAAATAAAGTGTTTAGAATTTTTAATAGTAGCAGGGACATTAAGGAAATCTGTGTCATGCCTCTTAAGGGTTCAAATTCCAGACTATCAGTGTGCAGTGACACTTTCTGAAAAGATGGATTCTATGATGGGGTCATGATCAGTCCCAACCAAAGCTCATGCTGCAGCTGGGTCCCTGGTGTCATGGTACTGAGAGGCATGGGGCTTTTAAGAGGTATTTTGTTCATGAAGCTTCACTTTCCTGAGGGCTTTAATGTGGTTCCCTCAAGACTGGGTTAGTTACTGTGAGAGCTGGTTGTTATAAAGCCAGCCCGGCATTCCCTTTCCCCAGATCTCACACACACACACACACACACACACACACACACTTCTGGTCCATGTCACTCCTTGCTGTGTGAGGGCCTGACTAAAGCTGAGTAGATGTCATCACTATGGAGCAGTAGCAGATGGACAAAGTGATCCCCAAGTTCTGTAATCTGTGATATCCAAAACAGTAACCACCAGCCACACGACTGGACCCGTGGCCGGCACAATGGAAGAACCAAACCTTTTTTTGCATTCAAATTGATTTAAATTTAAATAATCACATGTGGCTAATAGCTACTTTATAAGACTCCACAGATTCACCCTGAGAATATGAATTTCATTTTTTTTTAGCTAGGTAAGAAAAGAATAATCAAAGTGAAAATATTTACCAAAGGACTTGTCACAAAGCAAGTGTCAAATAAACACTGTTTTCCTCCTTACCCAAAACCAAAGGACTAACCTCCCCTGGCCACTGTACCTTTTGCTGATTTTCCTACACTAATTATATCAAAAATTGGTGGTTTTCACAGTGTCTCTAAGGTAGGGGCCACATACCCAGGACTGTGCAAGATGACCCACTGGGTGCCAGGTGGAAACATAATTAGAGTACCTACTTTTTAATATAAATATGAGAAATAAATTAAACTTAGTAATATTCAATAAATGAAACAATCCTAGCCTCTCACGGTGGCTTCATATCAGAAAATAATCTCTACAACATGGAAACTCTAGAGGACAGAAGTGCCATTAGTGGTGTTCTCACTGGCTGGTTTGGGTGTCGCAGCATATCATCTTTTACATTTATGGGGTACTATCATATGGTTAATTGTATTAAAAATATGGATTTTAAGATAGTAGCATCTTTGCAATATGACATGATAAAATAGATATTGGCTATAAAATCTGACCCACAAAATTTTCTCCACTATCTTTTGGCAATATAGTGCAAAGAATTGTTGAACCTAAAAACAAATTATATGCTTTTATTTTACAAATGACAATTCTTCCAAATTTGCTGATCTTTTCTGGTTTGACAGTGTCTCTTGGGTTACTTCTACCTATCAGATCTTAAAGTAACAAACAAGTAAACAACCACAACAAAAAGCCTCTTTTAATCCACCCCTTCAAGGTAAGAGTGATATTTCAACAGTAAGTGAGAAAATAATTGCTTTTGGAAAGAAACTTTTGCTGCAGAGAGAGCGTTTAGCAAACAAATGCTTAGGATTATTTCCATCCTTATGAGGAATTATTGCTAGAAATGAGGTGTATCATCCATAAAAATATTCACGTCTACAGACTCTAAAACTTCAAAGACATATTTTTTAAATTTATTAAATTTTTCAGAAATGATATTTTGGGAGATTTTGAACTGCATTTTAAAATTGTAACATTTTGCCTTTAGCTTGATGAATAACCAATTGAACAGGGAAGGACAAGACAAAGTTCAGCATAAACTTTGTATAATTGATAGAGGTAAATTTTTTGTGTAATAGGTTTTAAAGTACAGTCAATGCTATCTTATTTGGACTTATAAAACTTTTTCAGCTATGACAGCAATAAAAATCAGCCATAAAAATCACCAAAATTAGTAAATTAAAAAAATAAAACCAGAAGTAGTCCTTTATGTTGCTATATCACACAATGTTAAGTAAGATTAAATGAATGAGACTAGCTACTCAAGAGCTAAGGCAAGAGGAGTACGTGTTTGAGGTCGGTGTGGGAAACTTCGTTAGACATTCTTAAAATAAAAAGGGGTTGGGATCCAGCAATCTCCAGTACCACACATGCAAACTAGTAATAAATTAACTAGACTTATTTAATCACATTTCTTTCCCAAGTTTTACAACATACCTCAAATTCACATATAATATCAACAATATGTAACATGTTGATAAATTTTACAATAAAAATAATTTTATATATTTCATAACAATTTGTTTCATTCTTTTAGTCTGTTTGTTGTATAATACTCATACTAGTACTGTAACACATGTATTTTATTTTGTAAATAAATATTCCCATATTACAAAAGTCCAGTTCTCTCAATGATACATGTGAGTTATCAAAACTGATTGAATTTTGGATAGTTCATTTCTTAGCCTACTCGGTATGTCCTGACTTCCTAAAACGGTTGAAAGAACTTTGGCAGTATTATATATGTTTTGAATACTCTTTCACAGTCTTCAGAACATTTGCATATAAGGCAAATAGACAATAATAATAATAGCCATTTGTGAAATGCTGTGTCAAAAATCGTATCGGTGTTTTTCAGTGTAGGACAAACTGTCAAGGAAGATTTTATTTAAATACCACAGTTAATCTATAAAATGGGCACTATTACCCCTTATGACATACAAAGAAAATGAACTGGTGTGGCTAAATAACATTCTCAGGTTCACAAAACCAATAAGTAACAAACTTTCTATCTAAACACTTTTTTTCTCAATCTAACTATTATTACTAATAAAATTATTATAGCAATAATAATGTCTATGATTGGGTTTCTATTGTATAGGGTTCTAAGTGCTTTTACTACGTTTCATATAATCTTTAAAAAAATTCTATGAAGTAGATATATAATTACCCAACATACAAATTAGTAACTATAACTTTAAGTCAAATTTAAGCAGCTAGTTCAAGCTGGTAACCGGCTGAGCCAGTATTCAAACCCTACAGTCATGCTCTAATGCACCGTATTGGCTCTAAGGACCACCGTCTTTCTACCTGGCACCATTCTGACACTCACCAACCATCACAGTATCATAGGATGATGCTTACCTCACAATCCTAAGATCATGTCTGGGCTAATGACTCTTAAAGAATTCTCCAAAGAGTTAAAATTAATGATTATCATAAGGTTGGAGGCCAGAACCAGAGAGATGAGTTGGAAATTTGGAAAATCTATCCGCGTGAGTTAAATTCTGGACTCCTTCAGATATTTTAAGCCTAAGTGTTTTGTTTACTTGTTCAATTTAGCTTTAGTATTGCCTCACTTCTCCACTTCACTGAACATGCTGGTTGGTAGGGACGATGTGAAGGAGAGTTTTTTTCATAATTAGACAATTGTGCCCAAGATGTTTTCTGTATATTATGTAGCAATTTGGCGAGACCTTATTTACATCAGGTTTTTAAAACTGGCATTTGTGAATATTACATTCTACATTTTCTACTTTATGATGCACTGAAATGTAAGTCACTTTCAAAATACTTAGATTTTTCTGGGTGCAGTCGTGCTTGCCTGTAATCCCAACTACTTAGAAGGCTGAGTTGGGAAATTCAAAAGTTAGAGACTGGCCTGGGCAACTTAGGCCCTTCCTCGAAAAAAACTTAGTCTGGAACATTGTAGTGTGTCCATTTTTGCATGAAAAACAACTTTTTGTAGCTATTATGAGCTATCAATTTAAAGGTCTTCAAAAGAATTGGAATATACGATAAACTACAAGGAAAACATACATTCTGCTTATTTTGGTGAAGAGCTTTCTGTTGGATGCGGAGGAATCCTCAGTTTAA
The DNA here is from genome assembly GCA_004026905.1 of Hystrix cristata. Classification (NCBI taxonomy): domain Eukaryota; kingdom Metazoa; phylum Chordata; class Mammalia; order Rodentia; family Hystricidae; genus Hystrix; species Hystrix cristata. The sequence continues at coordinate 57,425 of PVJO010004854.1, forward strand.
ACGGATCTAACTCTTCTTCATGGAGTCTATGGAACACTCACTGTGACTGTACAGCTTACTTTCTGTTGAAAGACTTTAATCTCCGTTCCCTGACTCTGATGTTGTGTTGAATTAATAAGTTTCCTATTATGCTAAGCCAGCTAGACACACTTGACTGACTCTGGGGGATGGTGGGTGAATACATTAGCTGTCTGGCCCAAGTTCTAACTTTCCATCTGTACGTTGGCCCTATTTTCTGATGCTGTCCATGGCAGATTAATAAGCAAAGTTAAAAAAGTGTTCCTGGGTAGTGGAAAGGAGGACATGGAGAAACAAGCTAGAGAAAGCATTTGTTATATTTGTTACTATTAGCTGAGATTTTTAAACTTAGCTGTCTTTTCTCCCCCTGCAGCAATAACACAAATGCTTCAGACAAGAGTTTCAGGAGGAGTAGATACTCAACTCGGTTCGGTTTAATTTGACAAATATTGATTCACTACTGCCCACTAGGAATAAATTAAAATAGAATATTTTTGTTGAGTAATAGAGTGGTTTTTGGTAACCTTGGTTGTGACCTTTCAAATAAATCTCTGAAGAGAACCAAGAGTCAGGCCACATCCAGCCCCCATCTTTTTGTAATTGTTTTCTGTTGTTTCATATTCTTAAATGTCTCTTTCTCCCCTTCCCCTCATCTGAGCAAATGCCTCTCTTATATACAAAGAACATTCACGGATCACAGGGATAAATATTCAAATGATTGAGAGGATGTTTTCTTCCAAGAAAAAAATATCTCTTGAGAAGAATTATAGCAGTGAACACTGATTACAATAAAAGCAAAAATAACCTCAATCACATATTAAAATACTTTATAATATATACCTTATAAAATAATTTATAAATCATCACTTTATTAATATAGCTGACACATTATTAAATATATGGAACGAAATGTCTTAATTGTACAGTAGGGACAGTTGTGTGAATCTCTGGTATCAGGGTTCTCATTTTGGGCTTTCAAATGTGAGCACCGAGTTTACCATTCTTCCTTAACATTTCCAGAAAATTTCAACAAGCATCTACTGAAGTCTTACTATTTGTCAAGCAGAGCTTTCGGCAGATAGTATGAAGAAGATAATCCAGAAGTCTGTGAGCACAAGATTACATGCCAAATGTGATAATAAAGGAAATAATCAGGGAAGATATTACATGGCTGCCTGTGGGAAATATGCAGCATTTGTGAGACAAATGCAGATTTAATGTACTTCTTGAAATTACCCTGATAACTTTGAAATTCAGATAAAAATGAATATATCTTGGTATAAGTACCCCTCACATTTTGCACACGATATGCTAAAAAAAATGTTGGTTATTTGTATTTCGAGTTTAACTGGGAACCCTGCATTTTTACTTACTAATTCTGAAAACTCTACCCCTTTTTTAATTAAAAATTGTCCAAAATTACACAAACTTACAGGCCATAATACATTGCGCTATTTGTATATAACAACAAGCAATGTAAACAAGCACATAGATGCAGTATCCAGTTGCAACTATGTACAATAGACTGTAGTACGTAGTGTGTGTATTACTGTTTCAAGTTTGAGTTATTAGGTTCTTGGTTTTCGGATATATTTATTCTTTTGAATTCCCATTCCCCTCCCCCTTTGTCCTCTTCTTGTCCCCTCAGACCCTTTGCCTGTTGGATGAGATATGTCCTCTTGTCTTTTTGTGTCCATATTTTATTATTTTCTTTCTTTGTATTTTGCCTCAGTCAAATGAGGGATACCATGTGGTATTCAAGCTTATGAATCTGGTTTATTTCGCTCAACATTATGTTTTCCAGGTCCATCCCTTTTCCTATACATGACTGCAATTTTGTCCTTCTTTATAACTGAGTAGTATTCCATTATATATAGATACCACATGCTGTTTACCCAGTTATCTGTTGATGGGTGTACAGACTATTTCCGGAATTTTGCTATTAAGAATTTTGCTGCTATAAGCATGGGTATGCAAGTATCACTGTAGTACCATGTCCTTAGCTCTTTGAGGAAGATACTTAGTAGGGTAATGGCTGGGTCATATGGAATTTCTACTTTCAGCCTTTTGAGAACTCTCCATGCTGATTTCCATAATGGTGGTAGTAGTTCGCATTCCCACCAACAACACAGGAGAGTTCTTTTTTTGCCACAGTCACACCAGCATTTGTTATTGTTTGGTTTCTTAATGATTGTCATTCTTTCCAGGGTAAGATAGAATCTTAGTGTTGTTTTAGTTTGTACTTCTCTAATGACTAAAAATGCTGAATGTTTTTACATGTATTTGTTGGTCATTTGTATTTCTTCCACTGTGAAGGGTCTGTTCATTTCTCTGGCCTATTTCTTGACTGGGTCATTAATTTTAGGTGGTTTAAATTTTGAGTTCTTTGTATACTCTAGATATAAGTCCTCTGTCTGAAGAGTAGCTGGCAAAAATTTTTTCCATTCTGTAGGTTTTCTCTTCACTGTACTAATTGACTCTTTTGGTGTACAGAAGCTCTTATTTTTATTTTCTATTTCATTTTATTTTATTTTATTTCCAAGAACATGTATTGGTACATTGTATACGTAGTAATCACATTCATGGTAGTTAATTTGTACCTGTACATGACACATCTTGGTTCCCCCCTTCTTCCCCACCCCTCCCTTCCACTCCCCCCTTCCCTATTTACAGTAGCTTTATTTTCATTTCTCCCCCTTTTCCCTTTCTTTTCTTTTTCCTTTCGTTCTTTTCCCCCTCCAATAGGGAGTTCTCTTCCCTATTGAATATTATCTTTCTTTTACTTAGTATCTATTATACTTTTCTGTCCTTATTTACACTTATGGTTTCTCATATCAGAGAAACAATTTGATATATACTCATGTGTGTCTCATTTATTTCACTTAAGCATATGTTCTCAAGGTGCATCCATTTACCTATAAATATCTCAAGTTTATCCATTTTTTATGGCAGACTAATACTGCATTGTATAGAAAAACCACATCTTCTTTAGCCATTCAATAGTTGTTGGGCATTTGGGTTGTTTCCAAGACTTGGCTATTACAAACTGTGTTGCTATAAACATAGTTGTACATATATCACTGTGGCACGACGTTTTTAATTCTTCTAGGAAGATACCAAGCAGAGGAATAGTTGGGTCAAATGGAACCTGTAGTTGTAGTTTCTTGAGGTATCTCCATACTGATTTCCACAATGGTTGGACCAGCCTGTATTCCCACCAACAGTGGAGGAGTGTTCCTTTTTCCCCGCAGGCCTGCCAGCACTTGTTATTGGTTGATTTCTTGATGATAGCCACTCTTTCTGAAGTTTGTTTGAATTCATATCTCTCGAATGACCAGTGATGTTGCGCACTTTTTCATATATTCGTTTGCCATTCGTATTTCTTCATCTGAGAGGTGTTTATTCATTTCAGATGCCCAGTTTGGATTGGGTCTCTACATTTGGGGGCTCTGATTTGTTTGAGTTCTTTATATATTCTAGATGTTAGACCTTTGTCTGAGGAATGGTTGGTAAAAATTCTTTCCCTCTCTGTGGGTTTTGTGCCACTCTTTTGGTGATTTCTTTTGCTGTGCAAAAACTTTTTAATAGGATGTGATCCCAAGCGCTGATCCTTTGTGCTATTTCCTGTGCAGTTTGAGTTTTGTTCATAAATTTTTTTCCTACCCCTATGTCTTCAAGAGTTCTTTCTATTCTATCTTCCAGTAGATTTAGTATTTTTGTTTTAAAGTTTAGATCTCTGATCCACTTCGATTTTAGTTTAGTAGATGGTGAGAGACACGTACCTAGTTTTAGTTATTAGCATATGGTAAGCCAATTTTTTCCAACACCATTTGCTAAAGAGGCTATCTTTCTTCCAGTGAGGGTGTTTGGCTCCTTTGTCAAAGACGAGGTATTTGAGTGTGTTTGGAGTTGGTTCAGCATCTTCTAACCTGTTCCACTGAGCCTCGGTTCTGTCTTTTTGCCAGTACCATGCTGATTTTATCACAGTAGTTCTATAGCATAATTTCGAGTCAGGGATTGTGATTCTCCCTGCCTTGGCCTTGTTGCCCAGAATTGTTTTTGCTATTCTTGGTCTCTTCTGGTTCCAGATGAAATTCATGATTGCTTTCTCTAATTCTGTGAAGTATGCTATTGGTATTTTGATTGGAATTGCATTAAATCTGTATAGCAGTTTAGGAAGTATGAACATTTTCACTATGTTGGTTCTTCCTACCCAAGAACATGGAATGTCTTTCCATTTTTTGACATCCCTTCCAATTTCCTTTTTTAGAGTACTACAGTTTTCATTGCAAAGGTCTTTTACTTGCTTTGTTAGATTGTTTCCTAAGTATTTCATTTTTTTGGTGCTATTGTGAAAGGTGTATCTTCCCTAATTTCTTTCTCAGTGAGTTTGTTATTGTATATAGACATGCTATTGATTTTTGAGTGTCGATTTTGTATCCAGCTACACAATTGAATTTGGTTATTAAAACTAGAAGTTTTTGATGGAGTTTTTGGGGTCTTCTATGTAGAGTATCATGTCATCTGCAAATAATGCTAGCTTAACTTATACAGAAGCTCTTTAATATAATCCCATTTGTTGATTCTCGTTACTATTTCCTGTGCAATTGAAGTTCCATTTAGAAAGTCTTTTCCTACACCTGTATCTTCAAGTGTTTTACCTGTTTTTGTCTTCCAGAAGGTTTAATGTTTCTATTTTAATATTTAGATCTTTGATTCATTTTGATTTTAATTTAGTATATAGTGAGATATGGGTCCAATTTCATTCTTCTACAAATGGATAACTAGTTTTCCCAACACCATTTGTTGGATAGGCTATCTTTCCTCCAACATATGCTTTTGGACCCTTTGTCAAAGATCACATATTTGGATATATCTGGGGAGGTTTCTGTGTCCTCAATTCTGTTCCATTAGTCCATGTGTCTGTTTTTGTTCCAGTCGGTGCTGGAACAAAAAATGATATGGTACTGGACAACTCTACTCTTAAACCGTAGGCTTGGAACAGGGATATCCTTGCTTCTACCAAAACTCATTGGCTGAAAAAGTCACATGGCAGAGCCCAGAGTAAAGAGTTAGACACAAGTTTGTCATAGAAAGGACAGACTAAATGTTGGGAGCAACTGTTTAATCTGCCACAGCACGTCAGGCCTGCCTGGCAAAAGGATCAATAGGACATAAGCCGCATATCTGAAACATTTTTTTTCTAGAAAAAAGGACACTTACTTTATTGAACGTAATTTTGAAACGCTCGTGTATGCTTGTATGTGTAAGTAGAACAAAATGATTTCCTAAATTTCATAAAGTAAAATCAGTATCTGTATCATTGTTCTTATATTTTACAGAAAAGGCAACAAATAAATATCTTCCAATAATATCAGTTAAATTTAAACACTCATTTTTGAAAATAATAATAGCATTTCTCAAGTTCATTTTCTCTGTGCATAACTGTGTGGCCATTTGCATGAAGGTAATTCTGTATTTATCTAGATACCTCCTTCTATCATACCTGGCTAACAAGCAAACATCTCTTTCACCTCTCAATTAAGGAATTTGTTCCATGCAAAGCTCCAAACATCTTTATATGTAAGAAGTTTTACAAAAGCATATTATTCCATGCATTATCTTATAAAATCAGAGCCCATTCAACATCTCTGGTAAATTTGATCCAGTAGCCGTGTTGTTTCATTCTGGATTAGCAGATCATTTCTCTTGTCCTAGTTTGGATATGATTGTGCTTACTCAGTTCCTTTATATCCTCTGGCATGGTATGCTTTTAAAACTGCAAGGTGACGCTTATATAATATTACCTCACGACAGGACTCTTTCAGGAGTAAACAGATAAATAAGAACCCTGCTAATGCAGAATATATCTCAACTATTAGAATGAGGAAGTCATATTGTGATAGGCACATGGATTTTGATGCCCTGTATATGTCACTTGTTCGTCTTTTCATTATTCATTCTGTGAACATTTCTCAAGTGTCTGCAATATTCTGCTAGATGCTGAGAAGATACTGTGAATAAACTACCAATCTTCTAAACAATATAAAAAGATTTTTGCTTTCTGAGTGCCAGATAACATACTGCACACTTCATAGATTGTTTTGTGTAACCTTCACTGCAAGCCAGATGAATTCAAAACTTTTTTACTATACTGGTTAAGAAACTGAAGATCGTGTTATTAGATCTGCAATGATTGTAAAAGTAGTACTTTATAGAACCAAAATTTATATTTGAATCTTTTTTCTTTTCCTCCAGATACCACATTTTTTAATTTCACTTGTCTGTTATGGAAACATCTAGCAGTGTGGACGACAACATTCTGTAGGTTGGAGAAAACGTTCTCTGGGGTCAAATAAACCCAGACTGAATTTTTAAATGACACATATGAAATCCTGTGCAAGTTATTTAACATTCTTAAATTTATTTACAAAGGTGAATAAGGAAAAAGAGCACTGACAGTGCAGGCATCTTAACTAGCATCATCCTAAACCCAGTGCACAGACCAAGGTGCAGGGAGAATCCTCGGGGGATAAACGTTACAAGGCATCCTGAACATCTTGCATGGTGTGCTATCATACTATCAGTACAAAAGCAAATGCCCAATTCTTGAAACTTTCCTGACTATTCGCACTCTGATTTCAAGGTGAGTTTCGAATTCCTTTTCAAATATACTTTTCTCTTTTGCTACATATTTCTCCACCTGTGTTAATGGCAACTTTCTATTCATTAGTGATAAGGACTCTTAGATTAACTCATCTAAATCAATGAAATATAGTGAACTTGCATTTATTGAAACACACGATTAATTGTTTTATATAGGAAACCTTGTTAGCACTGATTTCATTATGCCACATTGAATTCACGTAGCTTTTCCAGGAGGATTCTGGATTTTACAGTGCTTAATGAGAGACCAGAAATGTTACTTTGGCTTTCTACTCTGATTCCTTCCCACAATAATCAAATGTAGTTGTATGTCATGGACCTATAAATTTATGCCGTATCCATATCTAGGTGTGATATGCAAGACAAATCAAAATACAGAAGAATATTTCGATGATCTGGGTTAATTTTTTGTACCTGTATAATCATTCTGAATCACCCTCTTTGCCATGAAGGAGTCTCTACAAATTGTTAAGTGTGCTCTGGTCTGGAAGAATGATCAGTTTTAGAGTGATTTTATCTGGCATTCTCTTTCACCTAGCCACTGCTTTAATCCTCAAGAAATTGGGCTGAATTCTATTTATAGAAAAAAAAATTTTAAACCAGCTTTTGCAAACTGATTGGTGTGCTTTATCACTACTGGCTTGGAGGAAAACAGAGAGTAAACCTGGCATTTTGTTTGATTGAAATGATGCTTTCACTGCTAGAAAGGTGTAGGAGGAAGAGTTGTTTTGTTTTGTTCTTTATAGGCATGATCTCAAACACTGTGTGGTCTAGGAGCTCAATTTTAAATCAGATTGTTTCTAAGATATAAAGTACATGGCAATGTAAAATAGTGTAGGACTTGGAATAATTTGGTTTGAATCCCAAATTCTCCTGCTACCAGGTGTGTGGATTGGAATTGACTTGTGATCCTGGTATTTCTCATGTACAGATGAGGATGATATTATGTCCTTCACAAAGCTATCAAAAGAATGACATAACATAGAGGAAAGGCTTAGTGCAGAGCCCAGTGAGGTACAAGACACAGGTTAAGTATGTCAAATATGCACTTTAATACCTAGCTTTAGAATTCAAGGGCGAAGTTGGAGTTACAGAGAGAGATTTGAGAGAATCACAACTATATAGAAAAAGAATGGAAGAATGTCTTCAAATTTGAAAACGAGTGTAGTTCGTTTTGAAGAGGAAAGTTTTCAGGTTGTCAGAAGATGCCATTGAAATGGAAGCTCTGTCTACAGTCACAATCTTAATGCTGATTGCCATCAATCGCGTCTTGAGTCCCAGACTCTGTAGAGAGAAAGCCAGGGCTGCAAGAATTGAGAATGACAAGATAGCTCTCTGCCTGTCTGTTTCATGCCGTGTCCAAGCTGATCATAAACTCAATAATCATCACTCTATTGGTGAGTCTGATGATGATGATGCTTTTATCACAGTAGGACAAATTCCTCTTGTCAAAATTGGCACCAATTATGCAAATAAAAGCTGAAGAGTTCATTAGCTAAATGGTAATTGGAGTAACTTGCATTAAAGATATACAAAATTTTCTATCTAGAAAAATCACTTCATTTTTACAATAAGCTTTAAGAGTCTGGGTGAATGATAATAAATCAAGATTTGAGAATTACGCGTTTTATAGATATTTAAGAGATTCGCAGCTGACATTCTGCTCAGGGTGTCTTTTTGTATTTGTTCTTTTCTCTGATGACAGTATGTGGCTTATGGTACTAACAATGCAGATACTGGGCATTATCTCAAGGTACAGCCTTGTATTGTCAACTTATGATGTAGAAAATCAATAATGATTTCTTGAAAGAAAATTCAAGATTTTCATCTCAAGTAGGTTTGATAAATCTCCCATATATGCTTCAGTATTAACATCTATTACTGGACTTATTAGTGCGATGAGTTTTAAAGTATTTCCTCCTGTTCGATTTTCCAGGAAACTTTATACTGAATTAGTATTTTTTTCCCCTAAATGTTCCCTAGAATTTACCGGCAAAGTCATCTGGAGCTTTATCGGTGGAACATTTTAATTTAAAATGATTATCTCGTAGGTGGCAAGTTGTTGAGTCTGGATTTTTTAATCCAATGTAACGATCTCCTTATTTAAATTGTGAGTATTTTGGTGTGGTTGTTGACATGGTTAAGTTTGTCTATCACCTTGATACTGTTTTTATTCTATCGTGTTCTCTTTGATTCTTTTATCATTTGAATTCACTGAACTTCTTTTATGATTCCATTTTCTTTTTTGTTATTGTCTTATTAGCTATAATTCTTTTCCCTTGTGCTCGAATTATAGTTTATAGAATAAGTTTAGGGGTGGAAAGATTCGATTCCTTCCTCCCTTTTATAAGGGTTATGTCCAACACCTCTATAAGAAAAGACAGGTTAACAAAAGAAAAGCAGACCATGTTTATTTAATCAAAGTTTTACATGATATAGGAGCCTTCAGAAACTAAGACTACCTATTTTTATGCTTACGTTCAGTGAGGAATGGACAGTGACAGAGAAATGCAATGGGACTAGACGACATGATCTGATGGTAATAGAAGGGGATCTACCGAGGCCTGCCTGTTCAAGGTCAAATCGGCTCTTCAGGGAAGCGTTTTTCCTCCTGGTATAGGGCAGTCTGTCTGGAATGAGAGTCTTGTGACCTACTATCAAGAAAAGCAGGTCTAGAGTTTTTCTTACGGCATTCTTCTGCTTGGGAAGTCAGGCAGGGTGAGAGTAATGTTGCTAGTTCCTTTAACCCCCTTTGGGGAAGAAAAATGCCAGTTTTTATGAATCACTTCAAGGAAAGAAGGACACATAGAAGACAGGAGAGTAGAAGAAAGTCAGAGAGAGACTTTTCTCTGTGTCTTCATCTGAGGCCTCCTAATTACTTTTAGTTTAAAATACTCAGCTTGGCAAAATGCCATACTTTGGCATATAATTCTCTGAGCCCTAACAATGTCTGGAACTTATTAGGGTATACCTCCAAACAAGATTTCTCTACTGCACACACAGTATCGAGTCCTACTTGAGTACATATTTTAAAAATACTCTTTAATTTTTAGAGAAGTTTTAGGTTCACAGCATAATTAAGCAGAGACTTCCCAAAGACCCCTTGACTTTGCACATGATCTGCATTATCAACACTCCAGCCAGGGAGTCACAGATGTTACCATCGATGAGCCCATGTGGACACATTATTGTCACCAAAGTCGATAGCTCACAGTAGGATTCACACTCGAGGGTTTGCACAAATGTGTAACGACATGTATCCCTATTATGGTATCACGTATGCAGTTTTTCTGCCCTAAAAAAATCCTCTTTGCTCTGCCTACATATCCTTTCTGTCTCTGAATCCCTACCAGCCACCAATCTTCACTGTCTCCATAGTTTTGCTTTCCCTGGAATGTCATGGAGTTGGAAACACAGCATGTAGCCTTAACACATTGATTTTTCACTTACTAATGTGCGTTTTAGTTTCCTCCATGCTTCTGAGGGCTTGATGGTTCATTTCCTGTGAGTGTTGACTAACACTGCATTGTCTGGATGTATCACACTTTCACCCATTGAAGGACATCATGGTTATTTCCAAGTTCAGATGATGATGAATAAAATCGCTGTGCCCTACCCCATACCAGTTTTTGTGTGAGCATAAGTTTTTCAACTTTTTTTGAGCAAATGCCAAAGAGATTGCTAGATTGTGCAGTAAGGGTATGTTTAGATTTGTGAAGAACCCCCTGTGAACTCTCCTCCAAAGTGACTACCATTTTTCATTCCCAGCATCAACGACGGAGAGTTACCTAGCAGCACATCCTCGCCAGTGTTTGGCATCGAGGACAGATGTTTTTATTTCTCCTGCCCTGTCCATCATTTGTGTCCTTACAGACGAGTAGTAAAGCCCACAATATACTCTTATTTTTGTTTAGCAGTTAGTATCTTTAACAGTTTAGCATTTCATGTCACTAATATTTTTAATTTAATAAAAAGCAATTATGTATTTACCCACATGATTATCATTTCCACTGCTCTTCATTCACTGTATAGCTCCAGATTGCCGTCTCACATCAATTTTGTTCTCCTTGAAGGGCTTCCATTAATAATTTCTCATAGTGAGACTCAATTGGTAATGAATTTTTTTTTTGCTTTTATGTGTCTGAAAGTTGTTTCATCTTTCCTTTTGAAATATAGTATTTTTGTTGGAATTGTATATTGACGGGTTTCTCTTTTTTTCTTTCCATAGTCTTAAGAAGTTGCTGTATTTTCATCTCACTTCACTGTTCTGGGGAGAAATCTGCTGTCATCCTAACTGTGTTGTTCTGTATAAAATTTGTCTTTTGCTTTGTTTAATTTTTTTCTTTTTTTTTTGATAATTTTTGAGTACCCTAATCATGATGTGTCTTGGTTTAGTTTTCTTCATGATTTGAAGCTGTAGGTTGATCTACTCTCCCTCTATCTGAAAGCCTATGTGAGTATTTAGCTGCTTAAACTTGTCTCACAGCTCACTGTGCATAAATAAATACTTTTATTTATTTTGTTGTTTATTATTATTATTATTATTATTATTATTATTATTATTATTATTATTATTATTAGCAGTATTGAAGATTGAACCCAGGGCCTTAAGCTACATCTTCATCCCTTTCTAAATTTTTTGACTCAAGACGGTCTTGCCAAGTTGCTATGGACTGGACTCAGAGTTGTGATTCTCCCGCCGCTACCTCCCAGAGTGCTGGAGTCACAGGTGTGTGTCATTGTGGCTGCCCAACTGGTCCTTTTGAAATTTACTTTGGCTTTCTTTTTCTCTGTGTTCCAGTTGGATATTTTCCAGTGTGTCTTCCAATTCATTAATTCTCTTCTATATGTAATATATGGTTAATGATGTCTACTGTGTTTTCTATTGCAGTCATTGTAGTTTTTGCCTTCATAATTTCAACTTTGCTCTTTTTAATACCTTCACGTATCTTAACTTTCTGAAGACACGGAGTTGAAATAGTTATAATAACAATGTCCTTGTCTCTAATTCTAACATCTGTGTGCATTCTGGGTCCACTTGAATTTATTCGTTATTCTCACTGTAAGTCACATATCCCCACTGTTTAGTGTGCCTGATAATATTTGCTTAGATGCCACACATTGTGCATTTCATCTTGTTGAATTCTATATACTTTTTGTATTTCCGTTCATGAGTTTTGTTATAGAATGTAGTTTAGATACTTGAAAAGAATTAGTTCTTTTGGGGTCTGGATTTCATGCTTTGCGGTCTGAGCAGTGCTCAAACGAGAGCCGATTATTTCCCACTGCACTGGAAAGATCTTCTTGATTACTTGACAATGCCCTGTAAATTAGTTTTTCCATTTACACTGGTGGGAAGAGGCACTGTTCTCAACCCTGAATGAGTGTAGAGACACTGTCCCTTTCTGTCCCCAGCCTCAAGCTGTTTCTGCAGACACATGCACTGACCTCTGCATGGTTGAGGACTTGAGAGGGATCTCAAAATTATTTTTCTTCCTGCAGTTCTCTGGCACTGTCAGGCCACTTTGGTTTCCCCAAAATCTCTAAACCCAATTCTTTACCCATCTTCTCATCTCAGGAATTGCCTGGTTTCTACCTGAATTCTTCCTGCCTGAGCTGCAGCCCGGAGCCTCTCACAAGCCACTAAGCTTGGGTAATTATGAACTTATTTCATTGCTTCCTATAGTTCATGGAGCATCTTTGTTAACCTGATTCCAGTGTCTGGAAAACAAAGGTTCATACATTTGTCTGTTTCTTTTCTTCTGGATTAGTTCACGTTTGAATGGAAATCCAGATCCTGCATCATAACAGATTTTAATTTATATGTGAAGAGTATTTGAATTCAGATTTTTCCCCTAAAGCAGTCCATCTTTTATGCTGTTCCACAATATGGAAGATGCCACTGCATTACTTTTAGAAAAGAAAGAGAGAGATTGGTTTATTGCTTACAGAGAATGATAAAGGATATACGCGGAGGTACATATAGAGTTCACGCCTTGCTGCAGGAATAAAGAAGGCTGTTATCTGCAGGGAAGGTGGACGGAAGAAAAGTGATGGAAGATAAAACCTGGATCTGCCACTTGGGAGACCTGACAGAAATCCAATGAGGGATGAACAAGGTTGCCAAGCCTGCATCTGAGCCAAGTTATGGTCGGACAGCACCAATGTCTGTAAGCCAACAAACGGCAAACGCTGTGGCCCGCAAAGAGGAGCAGATCATAGAAATCAAAATGTAAGGATGATGCAAAGCTTGGTACTAGAATGAGAAGAGAATGGTGGGCTGGGAACAGGAGGGCAATAGCAACTGAAGTATCAGAATTCAGGTACTTTGGTGACAAAAAGTACCATTTGTTTATGAGGTAATTCATCAAGTAATATAAGATGATAATAAAAAATGTAGTGAATTGAAAATACTTTTGCATGTGAGAAGAAGTAAGGCTAGAGATGATGGGTTAGTTTGTTCTTACTTTTGACAGTACCCAAACAACTCTAGCATAGAAGATATTGCATTCTGTAATTTTTGGAACGTAGCCAATATGAAGTAGAGATGAAGGTAAACAGAGGCAGGAGGTAATTGATCACGAGTGCAAGTGTCTGAAAGATGGGAAATGCATAGGAAAAATGATATTTTTGATCCAGAGGCTGGAGGACTCCAGGTAACTAATGTGTGGGAGTCTGTGTAGATGAAGGCCATAATCTCCAGTGGTAGAGCCAAAGGAACATGGTGGATCAGTGAGGATTCTGGCTGTAGGCCGAAATCCTCTGTGTGAGATTTCTGGTGCAACACAGGCCAGAGATGTGTTGCCCGGCAGCCCTTGTGGGAGGAAACTGACCTCCCTACATCAGACTTGGTGCACAGCTGGCAAATGGGCTGCAGTTTTCCAGGAAGAGTTACAGTGAAGGAGTCAAACTCTTCTTCCTGGCTAACTGTACTCACACACGAGGTGTGGTCGAAACATACAGCAAATGTCGGAATTAAAAAAAAAGTATAGTAAAAGCCACATTGCCATTAATCCCCCTCAAAATACTCCCTCTCACTTCAAACACACTTATCCCATAATTCTTGCCACTTTCTGAAGCAGCTCTGGAAGTCCTCTTTCTTATGTGCCTCTATACGATGCGACCAAAAATGCCATGAATGCCACTGCCAGTTGTTGTCCAATGGAAAGGCACCTTGTAAAAATGTGGTGCTGTGTCCTCGTCCACCTTATTCACCAGATCTGACACCATCTGACTTCTGAGTCTTTCCTAATATCAAAATGACCATGAAAGGTCAATGTTTTGAATCAGTTCAGGCCATCAAGGAAGCTACCACAGTGTGAGTAAAGACACTCACAAAAGAGGACTCCCGGAACTGCTTCAGAAAGTGGCAAGAACAAGGGGATGAGTGCATTCGAAGTGAGGCAAATATTTTGAGAGGAATTAATGGCCGTGTATCTTTTACTGTAACAAATTCACCTAAATTTAATCATTCACTGTGTTTTCTGGTTACACCATGCACATACCCGCAGTCTAGCGTAGATGACTTTACTCGAACTCCTCCTTAGTGGGAGTCTCGGCTGGAGCATTTTCTTCGTGCTTTCTTACTCCAGGCTTTCCCTTCTCTCTCTTGGACCACAGGGCCATAAAAATGCAGGAGCCTTCTGCTCAAGGTTTCTGGAAGCAAAATGATTCCTTATCCCACTTCACTCCTTCCCCCCACCTCAGTCTGAGCTGAACCACTCAACCCTCACAGGAAAATGAGGACTACCAGGGAACCCTGCAGTGTTTGCCTCTTGATTGCTCTGTCCCAGAAAGTGAATAAAACCTTGATCGCCCGTTTGAGTTTGGCTCGTTGCCCTTATTGACCAACTCAACACCTGATTCCTCAACAGTCAGAGATAAAAAATTACCCATTTTCAAACATAAATGCAATTCCTTCAAGGTCTACTTATAACTTATAGTTTAAAAAGCTTAGCTAGTATCAGGGAAAGAATGCTATGTTTTCCCAGTACAAAGTTTTATACATGTAGTTTCTACAAAATGGACAAAAGGCCAGAAAACTAATTAGTGAGGTTAATCATGGCATTCTCGGTAATGAACACATAATGTCACAATTATATTAATTAAGCAAAACTTACTGCTGATTACTTAAAGACACCTTGATGGAATATGCGACTGATACTAAAATTGTTCTTTGAAGATCAAACACTTACTAATTCCATACAATTTACAACATCAAGTTCAGCGTGTTGGTAGCAGGTACACAGCACACATTTGTGATTTCCAAGTAAATTAAACACTGAGGGTGGCCTATTATTTGTTTTAAACTTGATCTTTTTCATTCAGACACCACTTAATCTTTACTCATTTTATTATGTGTCTACTGCATCATAAGCCATAAGGTAAAATTATGAAACTACATGACCCCTTCTATCAATAGATCAGTGCCAGTGCTAAGACTGTAATTCAGTGTTGGTAAGAACAGTGTTCATAAGACTTTACTGAAACACTAAGAGGAAAATAGGAAACTTAAATATCAGGTACAACCAAGGGTAATGTTGAATGTTGTAGAGCTGTCTCTTTAGGGGGTAAAGACCCTCAGGCTGGGGATTTAGCTCAGTGGTTAGAGTGCCTACCTAGCAAGCACAAGGCCCTGAGTTCAAGCCCCGGCACCTAATAAATAAATAAATAAATAAATAAATAAATAAAAGACCCTCAGTAGATGCCTGAGACCACAGAGAGTATTAAACTCTCTCTATCCATAGTGTCTTTTCCCTGTACATACATACCCATGATAAAGTTAACATCAACTAAATAGATGAAGGAGAATGCTTATAATAATATATTGTAATAAAAGTTTATTTTAAATATATAAATTATTTATAGAATGTTCCATTTAATATTTTTGGACCATAGTTGCCCATGAGCAACTGAAACTGCAGAAAACAAACCCAAGGACCAAGGGGATTACTATATAATAAAAAGTAACAATAAACCAGGTCAGTCCTTAAACTTTCCTAGAATATCGAAGGAAAGAAAATATTCTACTTAGATTTTATTATGTTCATGCAAGATTTCCTTCACCCTTTGATTATTTCTCTTTCAGCATTAAAGTGCTGCTCTCAAAACATTACCTATTTGCCACTTTAACAATCCAAGTAAAAAGTTCCTCCCCTCCTTTTTGTTCTCTCTCTCTCTCTCTGTTCCTTCCATATTCTCTTTCCTTTCTTCTTTATTTTTATTTTATAATCATATAAGACTTAGCAGCTACCTGAAGGGAAAAGATAAATGCTAAGTTCTTACCTCAAAACAACAACAACAACAACAGCAACAACAACATGCAGCAGAAAGTTGGTTAGGTAAATACTTGACCTAAAAATCCCTTGTGACATGTGGTGCAGTGGTTTAACGCTGGGAAAAGTGAACTAAAAATAGAAGCTATTTAAATTCACATAGGATGTCCTCTTAGCATTGCTTAATGATTTGCTTGATTCTAATTGCAGCACAAGAATAAGATGAGTGCCCAGATCTCAAATCAAAAGGCAAAGTCATCTAGATTTTTAAAAAATGCATAACTCTTTGCTTTGGGTTTTTAAAACTAGAAACAAATATAATCCTATAAGCAAAAGAAAAAGTGATTAAAACATTTCGTGATTGCCATTTATGTAAGTCTGCCATGTCACAAAGAAAGTACTTAAGAAAAACTGTTTTGTTTTGAACCAAAAGAAAAACTTGCAGGCAAAATAGATACCAAAGAACAAATATCTTTTGAGGAGTAGTTATTACCATTATCACTAAGAAAATACATCTTTAAAAATATTTTGTGCCAAAAATCTAGGTTAAAATTATAGCACCACATGGGGGGATGATAAAAGCAAAGCCATCTACTTTAAAGAGTAAAGAAAATTCCTTCATTTGTCCTCTCTTCATCACTCTTTCATCCTGTCCGCCTTCTTCCTTATATCCCCTCCCCAAAAACTGCTGAGGGCGCGTTACATAACACTGAGTAGGACGGTAAGCGACAGAAAGAAATAAGGCAGATTCTTCCTTTAGAGCAGGCCAGTTACAAAGGTTGGAACTAAGTATATGAGATTCACCTAAATTATGTGTGTCAGAGCAGTTTTTATCAAAGTGCAGTGAAAACAAAACCAGCTTTATTCATTGGCCAGGAGTATGAGGAATACATCAGCGGGAGCACGACTTCCGAAGCGGATCATGAATTTCAGTATTATTTTTCCAGGTTACTCTTATTTCTGTGTTCATCCCTGTACCACCAGAACCCTAAATCAGGAAGAACTGCTCTCTGAGCACCTCAGGGATCTTGGCTCCCTCCTCCCTAGGCTTTGATTTCCCTGTTCCCCAGGAGGGAGCAAATAGATGACCCTGACGGGCCCTGCCCAAGGTCGCAGACCCAGGACCGTGTGCCCGGGATGTATTCCAGCCAGGGCAGGGGCCAGGGAGGGCTGTCTGCCAAACATGAGTGCCTGCGTGGCATGTTGTCCAGTTTCGCCATCCATTAGGAAGCAAGGACACAGGGAAGACGTGGGAGGACATAGGTTGAGAGTCACGGTCAGGGACCAAGATCAGTATGACACAGGGAAGGATGGAAATGCAAAATGACAATAGTGCCATGCATTTGTACAGCAGATCATGGAAGACAAGGAAAAGTTTTCAGAGAGGAAACTGAGGCCCTAGCAGTTTAAATGAGTTGTCAAATGTCAAATGACTCAGTCTCTTAACTACTCCTCCAGGAGTTTCTCTTGTGTTCTTTTCTTCTTCGAATTGTAGCGCTACTTCTGGGAGTACACATGCTGCTGCTGCAAGTCCAAGAAGACTGGTCCAGAATGTGTGCTTTCCAGGTTTGAGTCTCATCACTGCCATTCATTCTCTTCAGGGCGAAGACACGAGGCCATTGCTGTTTCTCATCGAGTACTGAAAACTGCAGCCAGTGAATATTTACAGAGGCCTGACTTGTTAAGTGCTTGACCCTTCCCTCCTTCATCCACCCCTCCTTCCTTGCTTCTGTCCCTCCTTCTCATTCCTTCTTTCCTCTCTTCCTCCCTTTTTCTTTCTTTTTCTTTTCTTTCTCTTCCTTTTGACATTTCGTGCTTCAGATGCATAGCCTTTTTAAAATAATACACGCCTGTACATACAGTATTTATTATCCAGTGTCGCCTTATCTACATCAAAGAGCCTGAAGTACTGTGATGTATGTGGTGACTTTTGTAACCATAAAGGGAGTAATCCCCACAGGTCAAAAAATCACAACCATCATGTAGCGCATCATAGAACAAAGTCACAGACATCGTCATTTCTTGTGTTTGATGGAAAAAGTGCATTGGAAGTAGTTTGGCACATCAGTAACCCAAATCTTGCTTTTTAAAATTGTGCCTTTTCATATAAGTCTTTCCTATACCACTGTAAAATAGCCTGGGTTTCTAGGATGGTGATACTCTCTGTCCCAGTAACTCCAGCAGTATACAGTACAGTGAAGCATTTAGATTAGAAGTATAATGAAAGAAGCACTGTGCCCCAAGCACAGTTACCCAAGTGGTGACCCCCACGCAGAAAAGGCAGAACTGCTCAGTGCTCACCACTTCAGGCCTTTGTGTAACAACCGCTAATTCTGCCAGCTCGACGTATCACTTGCATTGTTGATGTTCCTTCAATTTGAGCTTTTTCCTTTTTGGCTTAAACAAATTTATCCTAAGGGAAAACAGTGTCTCTTATTCTAACTAGAAAGAGATCTCAAAATCAAATGACTGAAAAACCACAATCTTAAATGGTAACAACATTGTATACCTCAAGCTCTCAGACTGATGTCTCTCCCTTTCACACATTAATACCATTGCTACATACCACCTAAAACATATCTAAACCGCAGTTAGCACTTGGAGATGCGCTCGGTAATCTTTATTCGTGTACAAAGCATATGCCAAGTGCTTAGTACATATGTTAAATATTTGTGAAATCAAACTTGAACGTATCATCTGTTCAGTGCCTTTGTCTGGACAGATTATCCTTATAATCTTAATTGATGGCATCTGACTTCAACATAAATGTGAAAGATCCAAGTACAAAGTAAATCCCTAGTAACAATTTATTGGTCAATATCTGGATCTATGTGGACAAAACAAACAAACTAAATGATAGGGGTGGGTGTCCTGCACATTTTGTGCTGTCCAAAGTCAAATGAGTTATGTGCTGGTCATATTTTTCCACTATTATGTTAGGTGAGGTACCGAACCACAAAGTTTCACTTAGAATGCAAAAAAAATCCATGTTTTCCATAATTTCAATATTGTGGGAGAATTTAGTGATTCTTTAGTAATATCCTTGCCCAGAAAAGCTGGCCTTTTTCTGGCTAGAATTTCCAATTTAAGACTTGTCTCTCAAAGAATTCCAGCATGTGTTAGGTGTCAAACACTCAACTGTTATTCTTGTTGACATTTTTCATATATTCTGTCCTAAAATGCAGCCAGAAGCAGAGTGTTGTGTCATGTTGTAAAGACAAAGAGGATATTGTAAAGCAGTTAAAAGAATATGTTTTATATATTAATCGTGAGCTTCAGAAAGCTGAGTAGAGCCTCACAGCAGGGTTCCAAGAACCACGTCTTTGAGAATGATACTCATCATTCTAATTCAGAAGCCTTGCAGGGTCACCCCACACTTAATAAAGAAGAAAGAATTTAAAATATGAATGCACTCTTCATACAGAAAAAAGAGGAAAGAAGAAAAGGAAGAAATTTTGTAATATTAGGTAAGCTCCATATTAGGAGATTGTGTGTGTGTGTGTGTGTGTGTGTGAAATTTGTATAAAAGTAAGTCAATATTTTTCTTAAAAATGAAACTAGATAGGTTGTGGAGATGGTCTTCGAACAAATCACATGCATGTTCTTATGTACTTCATATTTCTATATATAAAATGTATAAATTTTGGAACTGAGAAGTCATGAAATCATTAGAATAAAAATTTTTATGCCTTCGTTAGCTCAAAATTATGTAATCAACATTCTGCTTGACTCTGAGGAGATGGATTAATCAATGACCTTTCTGGCCATTTCAACCCTGTGATTCTACATAGATAGTAAGGGAGACACTGAAACAAAAGAACCGAACTTTAAAATATTAAGGAAACCTACCAGAAGCAAAGAAAAGATATTGGTAGAGTGATAATTCTGTGCAAAGGTCTTACCTGGTTTCCAGGCAGTGTTGGACCTGACATACTCATTCACGTTAGGTACATCATTTTCTCGGAGATGGGTGACATGCTACATTTAGGGTGCTGTTTTAGTACTTGGAAACCTTGTCTTCAGATGAGTCCTTTTGTTTAAATTTCTAAAAAAACTGATTAAAGAGCAGCTCAGAGTAAAATCTTAGACTGGACAGAAATCAATTTTAGAAGATGTTTTAAAGAGCTCCTTATTTAATATTTCATTATCATCATTTACAACTCTCAGAAAGAAATCAGTCTTCTTCATGCAACAAAGGCATATTGTGTGTTTTGTGTATGTCACACCTAACCTCAGAGCTTGGACATTCACTTCTGTACATCCAAACTTTCATTTAGTACAGGTCAATTTGTTAGAAAATTTTTCTTTGTTGTTCTTAACTGTCTTTGAAGTCATATAAGCTAAGTCCGCTTCTTCTTTCAGAAGTGTATTAGTCTGTTCTCTGCTTCCTATTGCTGTAACAAAATACCTGAGATTGGGCACTCTTTTAATAAAAGAGGTTTATTTAGTTCACAGTTCTGGAAGTCCAATAGCTTGGCACCAGTGAGGATGACATGGCAGAGGGTCTCATAGAGGAAGGATCATGAATGGAAAGGGTTCCACGGCAAAATAGGAAGTGAGCGACTGGGAAAGGCCAGAGTAATATAGCAATAATCACTATACTACTTTGGACATTTATTAGCTCTCATCCACATAGCTCAAAAGCCCCCAAATTAATTTTTGGGCTTTTGTTTTTCTCTCTCTAATCACATCATGTAGTTTAAGACTATGAAAATTAATTACGTCATCCCTCTGCTTAAATTTCACAGAATACTGCAAATTGTATAAAATATTTAGTCATGTAGAGGATGTAGTTCCCTCTACATTTTTCTCATTATACTTATTTCTTGCTCCATCCTATTTAAGGTTCCATGTACCAAATCTTAAAAATCTATAGTCTTACTTTTTTTGTGTTAAAACATGAGGTACATGCTGTTCCCTACTGGCAGACTTTTCATTGAAATGGAAATTTCCGAAAGTATTGATGAAATTTTCAGTTTCCTTGCCACGTGCAGATATTCTGAGTTACTGGGAAGCTTTATGTTGTCCACCTCCTTCCGATCCTATATTCAGTGTCTTTCCCCCTAAATAGTGGTATATCATGTGTGCTCAGGAATAGAGTACGTTAGTGTCAATAGTTGGCACACGTGTACAAAGATGACATGTAGTTTAATCCTTCACTATTTTTCCTGGAGTTATTGAGTACATCATGCTCTTTATATGCAGGCACATCTCTTACTAAGTGCCAAAAGAGTTTGGAAAACAAAGGAATTAAAGATATATAACTATCGAAGTATCACATGAAAAAGCAAGCTTCATGAGCAAATGGATATTATTTTCTTTTCACCTTTTCATATTTTGATTTCAGTGTCATTTTAAATGCTTTACTGTACAAATTTTCAAGCATTCCCAGTAGTAGGAATACCATCCTGTGAGTTTTTGTCCACACTGGCAATTGGAGTCTGTGTCTGACCTGGGTGTACAGATGAAATTCCAGTAACTCCTCCTAAGAGCTCTTAGAAATGATTTAAAAATTAAAGCTTCTGCTGGAGCTGTTAAATACAACTTACATTTAAATACAAATACAGTTTGGAATTAATGGGAGAATTAGGGCATGTAATACAGCAATCAGAGTAGGAGAGCAAGGTGCTGCCTGTGTTTTATTGATGAGAACAGAGAACTGGGAAGCAGGGTTGCAGAGTTACATTCCCGACTGTTCCTTTTTGCTGATATCAGGAGAAACACATTTCACCTGTCTCAGTTTACCCATCTGGAAAGGAAAACTGCATTTCTTTTCTGATGTGAATCTTCAGTTGATTACTACAGCTGTCTAAATTTACTGTTTATCATGCAAACACGAGATACAATTTAAGAATAATTTTCCCATCATTCGCAAGGGTGTTTCCCGCTGGGAGGCAGTGCCTGAGGGGAGTGACATCAGTCCGCCTGAGCCAGTTGTCAAGTGGAGCATTTGTCCTCGTGGCTTGAGGACTCAGCCGTGCAAATGTCTGCAATCCAGGGTGAAAGCTAAAGCATAGAAGATGTTTCACAAACATGGTGAGTGTCCTCCACACCACTAACAAAGATGATCCTTTTGACCAAATTTTGGATTAGGCTCCTTTCAGCCTTCTTCCCAGTGAAACCCTCTTGGTGGGCCTTTGGATTGCCTCGTCCAGTTTCATCAAGGTCCTTCTAATTGTTGTGGTTTTAAAATGGATTGTTCTCTGGAGGGCCACATGTGAATCTTGGGTTCCCGGAAGATGGTACTGGGAGATGCTATGGACCTACATGGGAGGCCTCTGGACAGGTCCTTCGGTGACTGTGCATGTGCCCTACAAGGGGATCGTAGGACCCCAGTCTGTTTCCTGGTACCTAGTGTAAGTGGTTTGCTCCCCAACATGTTTCCTGCCCCTGGGCATCCAGTGCCCTCACCAGGGATCCAAAGTGATGTGGTCACGTGGTATTGGTCCAGAATCTCCAGAACCATGAACTAAATAAACTCATTGTCTTTATAAGTTAATTGCCTCATGTATTTCATTGTAGTAATAATAGCATCCACATGGGGATAGCTCCTCACCCTTTATATCAGATTATCTTTCATATTTGATAAGATTCCTCAGCACCACCTTTGATATCATTAAATTGGTTTAGCAAGAATTCTCCCACATTTCATATTTCCTGTTACTAATTTTTTATCCGCAAAACCCTTTACCCTGCTGCTTGCCTGTTTTTGCAATATTCAGAGTGAAGCCCCGTCTTCCTTCCATATTGAGATAGTTTTGGCCCTTATTGCAATGTTGCTATCTTTACAAAAGTCTCCTTTTTTAATCGTCGGAGTAATTTTCTCTTTAACATCACCAGAGAAACACACAGAGCGATGTGACCCACTGTCCCAGAGGAAGCCAGTGAACTTAAATATGAAAAGTGGAAAACCTGTCAGGAAGACAAATGCCAAGCACACAGTGGAGAGACGCCAGTGAGCTACAGAAAGAGTGATGGAACGTCGGGCAGTTCTTCCAAGGCACCAGCTTTTGGCACTAGCTTTTGCACCAGAACATTTTGAGTCATGTTTACTTGAGAAAAGGACCAGCAAAGGGACTCGTGGATGTCTTGTGATTGGCTTGAGCTTTTCTTTTGTATCGATTGACTGAGAGCACTACTGATCTCACATCAGTTAGGCAGTAGAATGGACCTAGTGAGCCACCAGCTGCTTCTGTCCACTCGTTTCTTACCTAAACAGTGAAGCCACTAGTTCAGCCTTTCCTCTGATTTTTCTCTACAAATTTCTCAACTATTTTGCTTTGAGTTGTTCCTCCCAGTGCCCCTGACCTTTCTCCTGATAAAAGCCCAGACCTCTTCCCTTCCCATCCATCAGCAGAATGTTCTGTGTGTTTGGTTTTCAGCTTGGCTATGGGGTTACTGACCACAAAAGGAGGGAGAAGGGATAATACAGATTATCTAGCTCATACTCTCCATCTGGAATCTAATCGCGCCAATGTACCTGCCAGTCTCTGCTTCCAAAATTCACCCACATGAAACTCATCCCTGTACGGGTACTGTTTTTCTTATTTAGAGGCATTGAGTCTCCTGTACAAGAAGATAAAAGGAAGGCTTTGGGTTTAGACAAACAGCTGAAAAGATCCAGGTTAAGATAAGGAGAAAGACCTGTGATTCCCTAGTGCAACCCTATAGTTCTTCATAATTATTTTTTAAATTTAAAAGTGAATGCACTTCTTTGTATGTTAGTTTCTAAAGCACAGTATGCAGCCCGTAATCACTTTTCCTACTACTTCTTAAGCCTGTCCAGGAACCCTAAAGTGAAAATGGAGGGCAGGTTCTCACTGGAGCTTAGATTAGGTCGGTGTTCAGCTTCCACTGAGCTTGCCCTGGAGCCGATGAGGTGGCGGCTCAAAGGATCTATGTATATGGCACAAATGTCATATTTGATGGGAGAAGAGGGAAGAAAATGTAGCGTGAGTGTCATTAAAGCGAAGCATTCTCTCTATATTCATGAGGAGTGCAGCCACCTGTCAGTTCAAGCGTTAGTGTGGATAACAGCCTCTTCGTGAAGAATAGAGGCACCAGGAAACATCTGGAGGACAGAGAACACCAAAACCAACCAGAACAGCTGAGATGGCCAACATTCGCCTTTGTGTGAGCGCAATAACCTACACATGAGATGGTGAGACGAGATCAGATATCACCTTGGGACCGATGGAAACTCTGGGCACCGGGGAGATGGTGCCAGTGTTTGTGAGAACGGCAAAAGGGGCCAAAACAATTGTTTTAAACATTAATGCACCCTATTTACATTTAGGGAAGGTAAGTCAGATTATTTATATTAAAGGGCTTTGCAACAAACTATAAAGTCTTATGCAGGAGCAATGGATACTTCTAAATATGGTTGTAAAATGAGTAAAACCTCCTGACAAGTCTTTTTATTATAGATGCAAAATTTGAAAAGACAAAAATATGCAAAGCTATCTATTTCATGACACTAAGGTGCAAATGTGAGCCGCCACTGAAGTGTGGGGGGAAAAGCAGGTTGCTCTTCTGTACCTTTCTCCTGACCAGACTGCTGTCTATTTTTAGACATGCGCAGGAGGGCTGCTCTTGAAGAGCTAATTAAAGAGCAAAGAGGGAAAAGTCAAGGCCGGGGAAATACTTTTGATTAACTTATACACATTTATTTCCTCTGGAATCATCTGCTCCATCTCTAAAGCGCTCACTTAGCCGATGCTCCTTACCCGGCACCACAGGGAAAGGAGAAGAGGTGCAGACAGGCCAGCCCTCGAGAACCCTCCCGTCCCTCTTACACAAACCTCCTTTGTCACCTGCACACGGTTTTATAATCCTGGCTACTACCTGTCTGAAAGATGAATTTCCCTTCAACTCCACTCTGCTGAACTTTGCCGAGAGTTAAGGCAAACATGTTTTATGCATGATCTTAAGGCTGGATGAACGCAGGGAGCAAAAGCACATAGACAAAGCATCCCGCTTCTGCAGTCTAATTACAGTTAGCTTCACCTGTCTTCTAGAATCCTGATTCTGCTCTTAAATTAAATCTGGGAGGTCCCTGATGGGTTAGTGTTTGCTTCCAGGGTGGATATTCTGTTGCTGGGTTCTGTTCTCTACAAATGTCATTCATTTTATCAACGGCCTCAGATGCAAACAAATTACTCAAGGAAGCCTGATACATGGAAGGCACCATCGAACACTGGCAAAGAAGTCATTTAATTTATTCCAGCTAACCCCATGCTAAGTGATAGGAATAATGTAGTGAAGAAGAAAACGTCCCCCCCTCAGGAAAACTGCAGGCATAATAGGATCAAAATCCATTTAAAAATGATGCAGATTAGTGTTGGCGGTCAGTGAGCATGAGAAGTTACCTGAGTGAGGGGGAGAAGGGTTACATCGTGTGAAAATCTGGCACAGAGCAGGCCAGGCAGAGAGCCCAGCAAATGTAAAGGCCTCGCAGCAGGAGGAGAAAAGGTCTCTGGCGACACCCAACAGCTGGCGCAAAGAGGGCCGGAGAGCAGCCACCTGAGGCTCCGACGGGGATGGATAGCTTTTAGGCGCCGTTCAAATCTGGATTGCACCAGACCTGGAGCGTAGGTCATCTCTAGAGGGATTTCAGTAAGAACATGATACAAACTGACTTGTGGTTGGAGATGAATCGGATGGCCATCGTGCCAGGCAAGTCGGAGGACATTAAGAGAACGAACGGGTGAGGAGTCGGGATAGATTGTGGTGGGAGATGTTTCGTGTTTTCCGGTTTGTAGTATAATTGCAAGGAATACAGTCCTGTGCAACTTTTTTGAAATTCCTTTTTAAAACGGTCTGTTGCTAGGGAGGTTGCTAAGGAGACAGAGCGAAGCCTGAAAGATAAGAAGTGACTTCAGGATTTTTATGAAGACTAATTTAAATATCAAGAGGTGCAGCCACGAGTAGTTTAATTTCCCAAAGGAGAAAAATGTGTGAGTTAGAAAAGGTCAATGAAAGGACCTACATGTGTAAATGTGCTATGTGTAAATGTGTGTGTATGCATGTGTGTGTGTGCATGTGTGTGTGATTTACTACTCCTGGCAGAAAGAAGATTGGTGGGAAGCCTCAGGGTACTAAAGGGAGAATTTGTTTAGAAAGGAGATATAACCCTAGATTGAAAAAATTGGAACTGAAATTCCATTGATTGATCCAAAAAAGCTAGTAAAAATGGGAAAATTGAACTCATACAGGGAAAAGAGCAAAAACTAGTAACAGAAAGGCCTGTCTTTCACCAGAAGTGACTTACTAGAATAAGAATATATCTAGACTTTAAAATTGAGTGGTCATTCAAACGTCCTGAGTCCTAGGAACATTCTTTGAATCTTATGAGCTTTTTTCAATTTATTTATTCTTTTATTTTTTTATTTTAAACCAAGAACATGTATTGGTACATTTTACATACAATGGTCACATTCATCACATTTATTTTGTACCTGTACATGATGCATCTTGAGCTTTGATAATCTTAATTTTTAGACGAAGGGAACAAAAAGACATCTTGCTGGTTGTGGCTGAGGCCAGCAGTTCCCCCAAACTCTACTCTCTCTCTCTTTCATAGCCAGGACTCTTGGGGGACAGCAGCCCAAGTGAGCCCTGCATCTCCCGGCCCTTGCTGACTCCTCACCCTTCAGCTCCTGAGCCCCTGCTCCTGGCTTGGGCATGTGAGCACTTCTGGCTAATGTTACGAAGCTCTTGTGTGGCTCCGCACCTTCTCTCCCTGTTGCTGTGTGGGTGAATGTGGAGGGAGCTGTGGCCCCAGGAGAAATAGCAACCACAAGATGGAAGAAGGAAGCATGGTTTCTAGAATCGTCACCCGGAGGAAATCACACCAATTAACAGAAACTAAGATTGGACAATGTCATGTGTCCAATAAACTTATATCATGTTAAGCTACTAAAACTTCAAGTTTATTTTTACAGCCGCTTCTCTTGTAACTGCGCATGTGTCTGCTTTGCCCTTTGCCAAGTGCCACCTGGTCCCTCGGCTGACAGTGTCTGCTTGATAAGTTCTACTACAATCAGCGTTAGTTTTGTTACCCAGAGAAATTAAGCTCTCTGGGCCAATTCACTTACATGTAAAATATTCTCCAGCAAATAATTTTTTCTCCATTCTGAACATGTCCAATATTGTCCCTCACTTTTCAAGTGGAGAAGTTTTTAAATCTTTCTTCATCTTTGTCTTTTCTAAAAGCTGCTGGGTTGGTCAATTCCCACTTAATAGCAGCCCACTCAGAATTAAATGTTTTATCATAGACGAGGGACTGTGACCTTTTTTGTTCTGAATACTGGATGTCTGTTGTAGTTAAAGATTACATGGAAAGAGTTGAAACCTGTGTCCTTCTACTCATTAAAATGGTAATGAGCTAATGTGTACAAATGAGTGCATGCTTCATTCCATCCTCATGCAATCATATTCTGGGACCTTACTCTGAATACCATTGTATTTGTTTTTTGTTTGTTCAGTTTTTTGTTGTTGTTGTTTGTTTGAGACAGAGTCTCACTATGTAGATCGGGCTGGCCTTGAACTCACTGTGTAGCCCAGACTGGCCTTGAACTTGTGGCGATCCTCCTGGCTCAGCCTCCCGAGTGCTGGGGTTACAGGCATGCACCACCACGCCTGGCTTGATTTGTTTTCACATTAACTGTTTTTCACATCTTGGTGTTAAATATTTCTGTTTGATAAGCATGGTTCCTATGTCTTTTTCCAAGCTGTTACCAAAATACTGAACTGAAAATTTCACATCCATATTTTCTTTCAGAGGACAATTTTACATATCAGAATGAACATCCAGGTTTTGAAGTACATTGTTTCTAAAACATCAATCAATGATCTTTATATTTGGGGGGGATGTGCAATCTACTTTTTAGTTTCTGCTTTTCACATTCCTAGATAATTTCGATTTTTTGTTCACCTGCTCGAAACTAACCCAGCACTCACAGCCCACTTACTTAAGAAGCAGGTGCACTCAACAAACATTTAGCAAGCAGTTCTCCAAGGAGCAGCCCCACTTTAGAAGAGGTGTGTTAGAATTTTCAGAGTGCCGTTTGGTTGTCACAGTGACTAATGCATCCTCCTGGCACTAAGCATGTTAGATGACTGGGATTCTGGGCATCCCCCGACCAATGTCCTGAACCGCACATGGGCGCATTCTCCCACTTTTGTAAAGTATCGGGTGGGGCAGCATGTCAAAGAGTAATCTCTGCTTAATATTAGAACCCAGATCCTAGCCCTGATTGAATATAAAAAATGTATTTATTTTACATAACAGAAATATGCATAGCTTCATTTTAATACATGGGACTTTTCAGAAATAGCATCATGTTATTCAACAAAAAGGTACTTTTTTTGTAACTCTACCAAGATTTGCTCAAACTTTTGGAAGCGGCTGTCAAACATCACAACAAGCTTGTGGAATTTAAGTGGTCGATATGAAACATATTCATCATTCTTCGTTCTTAATGTTGTGTTCACAATTAATCTATGTATATGCATACCAAATCTATATGCTATCCTAATAAACAAAGAAAAATGTCAGCCATATTCAGGTGAATGTTTCCTTTTTCTCCTAAAGTCAAGTATATTTTTAAAAGTAGGCGTAAGTATCTGACAATCTTGTGCCTCCTAGTGTACATAATGAAATTCATTTTATTTTTAACTGTTTGCTTCTTTTCTTTTTATTTGAGTTGGGACATAATATTGATTTTTCTAAGTAAAAAACACGGGTAGGTAGGCATAGTAATCAGGTTGGGAAGCTATAACAAAATATAAGACAAGTGGCTTAAACAACAGAAATTTACATTCCCTTGATTCCAGAAGCTGTGAGAGACCCAAGTATCAGCTTTGCCATGTTTGGATGAGAGCTGTCTCTCCTATAGGCAGCTCTCTGAGTCCTCACAAAAAGAGGGAGAGAGACCTCTTCCTCTCTGAAGGCCACGGTTCTGTTGAGCGAGGACCTCACTCTTATGACTTCATTTACTCTTAATAACACCATATAGACCCCTTCCCATTTAGATACGGTCTTACTGGGGGTTAGGGCCCCAACATACGGATTTTAGGGGGACACCACACAGTATATAACATCAGGTCATACTCTTAATTTCAGGATAGTAAATTGGATATTTCAAATTATTTGTTATAAAACTGAAAGAATTGGGCCTGACAGAGTTATTTGACATCTCCTATGTATTAAGGGCTTCTGTGACCGATTGTTGAGGATGAGACAGGGAATAAGAAATAAATTCTTCCATTCATCTTTTGATGGGCATGTGGGCTGTTTCCAAGATTCAGGTATTATAAATCGTGCTGCTAGAAGCATGGGTATCCATATATTACTGTGGTGTGATGCTTTTAACTCTTTGGGGAAGATACCTAGAAGAGGAACTGCTGGGTCAAATGGAGCCTCTAGTTTTAGTTTTTTTAAGAAAATGTGGTATTTATATACAATGGAGTACCACCCTGCCGTAAAGAAGAATAAACTTGAGTCATTTGTAAAAAAAAATAGACGCACCTCGAGACCATAATCTTAGGTGAAATAAATCAGACACACAAGTGTAAGTATTGCATTATTTCTCTTGTGTGAAAAACCCAAAAGGTAAATAGGGGGCAGAATACTGGGAGGGTACATATTGGGAAGTAGGAGGAATATGTTCAAATGGAAAGCAGAACAAGGGAGGGGAAGGGAAAGAGTTAAAAAAAAGAGAGAATGGATGAAAAATGGAAACAAAGATCTTATAAATGGGTGGGGGAAGAAGAGTTGAAGAGAAGAGAGGAGAATGAGAAAAAAAGAAGAGTTAAGATAAATAATTTACATGTACAAATGCCCTATGATGGATGTGATCAATATGTGTGACAAACATGTACTAATTTTAAAAAGTTTAAAAAAGAAATAACTTCCTTAAGGAAAAAAAACCTCTACTTGAAACAGAGGTGTGATTATCAGGATGATGTGTGTGCACAGCAAGTACAAAAGCACTGAGAATGTAGGGAATGTAGAGGGTGCTGCCTCGACTCTGGACGCTCATTAGCTCAGTACGTGGGAAGGTTCTCACTGCGGGCTTGTGCTTCTCTGCCTGTGGGCTTTCTCCGATCCCAAGACCATGGTCAGCCCATCCCCACAGTAGACTGGAGTTGCTACCCAGATCCACCCCCTCCCAACAGCAATTTCCAAACCATCACAGGCAGGGGTTTATGCACGCACTAAAATATGAAAGGTTTCCTAATTCTGTGGAGTCTCTCAGAGCCCCCTGGCATGCTGTAGTCACAGTTACCCACGATGGTAACTTGCTGCTTGCACTGGCGTCCTTCCCTTTCATGTACCATTTTCTGCTCCTTTTCCTGTGGGTCCTAGATTCCCTCCCATGTGAGCTGCTTGGACGCTAATCCTCGTTTCAGAGTAGTTTGGGGGTAAGATAAACCTAAGGCAGTTTGTGAAATTCGTTTGCATGTTTGCTTTCAGATGCACCCCTCATCTCTTCCCTGCTGGGCTCTGGATCTCAGATAGCAGTATGTCCAGGGTCCCTCGTCAACTGGCATCTAATTCATTCAGGCAAAGGAAGTCACTGCAGAAGAATGAAGGACAAGAGAGGGAGAATCCAGGATATTTATGCGTCTTTCATGCTGTGTGGTGGCATTTGTGGCAGCTGACTCAGCTCCCAAGAGACAGTCCCTTTTCTTTGCGACTTAGGTCCCATCATGTAGCGTGTGCTGGGATTGCAGGACAACCCTAATTTCTAGCCCCTTCTTCCTTACTTCCACATGGTGTACATACAAAATTACACAGCTGAGTGTCGGGGGAACATTCAGTGTCAGACGGCGAGTGACAGAAAATGAGGTGGAAGAGTAGAAAACAGTCAGATGGGGGTGGGGGACCAAGGAGGCATGTTTAGGAGCATGGAATTTGTCCTGTTCAGTAAAATAGTTTGAATTCAAATACTATCTCTAAATTTTTCTTCTTTTAGAAACCCCATCACACTGTTAAGTTATTCAAAACAATCCGAATCTTTATTTCCACATCACAAGACAGTTTTTCTCATGTATTTTAGTAACATTTCCTTTTTGAGCAACCAAATTATGCTCCACCCTGTGAGACTGAAAGATTTCCTAGGAGATGTGTTTCACATCCATGGGTTCTAAGCAGAAAACAGGCAAGGATGACGATAGAGTGTAACGAGTTGGATTTCAGAATAGACAGCAGAAGACATGAATTCTAAACACTTCTATGCCACTTTGGATGGTGATGACAAAAACAAGCAAACCAAAAAGACTAAAAGCAAAAGCCCTTGGTGAGCACTTTAGCATCCCAGTGGCCAGCTGTCCTCAACATGCTTCTTACTCTTGTCGCTTTAGAGAAAAGTATAGTCCAAATCCAGATGTACGTGGATACGTTGATCCCGGCACTCTACCCTCAGTAGATTACTACCTCCATAAAACAGAATCTGGTTTTCGACCCAAGATTCTACAAACAGTAATTGCACTAAAACAATTGATGGAAATATAAAGTAATTGTTTCTCTTCCTGCTTTTCTTTTCCCCACCACTCAAAAAAGATACTTCACAAACTGGCTGCCAAACACCTAATTGCTGAGAAAGTTCACAATACTGAAGCCTAGAGGTTGAACACATATGTGCATAGCAACAATATTTTCTACCTCCCAATGTTTTCTTGAATTTATTCTAAGAATTGTTGAATTAGCTGAAATTTAATTTATTTTAATCAGGGTATGTTTAAAACAAAAAGAACCAAAATTTCTAAAGCTGCAGTTGTTACTGTATTTTCAAGCCCTCTCCCTGTGACCAGATCTCAGTGGAAATCATCATTAAAGACTCAATTAAAGCATATCTGACAAAAGCTGTGTGTGATGGATGTGGACGTCAAGAGGGAGATGCACATTTCTACAGAAGAGCCGAGTGCGTTCAAGTCTTCACATCCTAGTGCACACTAAACCACCGAAGTTAAAAAAAAAAAAAAGCTTTCTTTTCTAAGAGACTGGCAATTTCCCTGGCATTGCAGTATGACATTTCCCAGATATCCTGTCAAAAACTAGGGCATTGAATCACACACTTTACCAAGTAGTTTCCCTTCTGATTTATAAAAACAAGTGATAGCCCACCCTTCTCTACTGGGTTCACTCAAATGCGACATGAACGCGAATCTTCAGGCTTTCATTAAAGATGCAATTTTGAGGAATTCTAAGAATACTTTTGATTTTGCCTCCATCCTAAATGTGACCCATACCAATTAAGTCAGATTTTTGTTGCAAGGAAGAAGTGCAAACATTTATTTCTGTTGGGAACTGAGTCCGAGGTGCACTGAGTTCTATTCATGACTTTGGCATGTTTCAAGGTAGGAAGGAGTTAGGGAAGGGCGGAAGGGGGGACTGCCTGAGGATGAAATGTAATAGCGTTGCATTAGAGAAGCAAGCGCACGTCAATTCCCGATGCGCCAAGACCCATTTTGCGTGGAGAAGTCAACGTACTCTCAGAGAATCTCTGGTTTGTACCTCCCTCTCCAGTCTGTCTGCAGCGGGCCTCTGGTCTAATCCCTCGGGTGATCATTTTCTAACTTCATTCGAGCGCAGCATCACCGGGGATTCGTGTTAAATATGAATTACTGTGGCTTTTTAAACAAGAATTGTGACCCAAGGTCAGGCCTAGACAGCTGCATTTACCACGAGGACACCAGTAGTACTGATCCGGGTAGTTCAAAGACAACCCTTCAAGAAACGCAGGGACCAGGACTTGAGCAAAATCTCAGCACCATCCCCGCGTGGGAGAGCAGCCTGCCCACCTGCGTCTCGGGGAGGTCTACAGTCATCCTTCCAATCGCGTGGCCCCAACTCTCGGAATTCCCAACCCCGCACGTGCAGGGGAAGCCTCTGCGGGAGGGTTAAGGCCCCTACAGCTGGGTTTTTCCTTTGATCCTAATCTCCCTGACCAAGGTCGGGTTTTTGTTGTTTTTTTTTTTTTAACAATTTCACCAACTATTCTAATGGAAGACTCAGAATTACTAGAAGAAATTGAAGATACATACTTTAGAAAACCTTAAAGAACAACATAATATCCTCCACTGGCGTGGTGATTGAGGATAGAGTGCATTGACTGGAAACAATTAGATGATTGGAGTGTTTTTCTACTGACCACTTTATTCCTTACCAGACTTAAGCAATAAAAGAAAGTAGGCGTGGAGGATTGAAAGAAAGCTATGCTTTATATATACTACTTCGTTATTAGAACAATTTTTGAAGAGTTATTCTCTTCCTTTTATACAGAAGAAAAATATGGAGTTTCCAAATGGTTAGATAAACTTCAAAGATCATTCAGTGAGAATGTCTCACGTCACACTATGTTAAAATGTTTTCTTTTCTCTCACTTCCTACCTACCCCAATACACATCACTACTCAGTAGCCAGAACATGAAGTGCAGTAGTGCCTCGGTTCACAAACTTGATTCTTTCCGTGATTCTGGTCGCAAACCGAGTTGGATGAGAACCAAATCAAACTCAGTGGTTTGAGCCAAGGGGGAAATTTGGTTCAGTTCTCATCCAGTTTGGATTCCGCACAGAACTGTGGAGAGAATTGAGTTCCTGAATTGAGGTACCACTGTATATGCAATACCAGGGAGAAAGAAGGATGAGTTCTTAGTCTAGGCCAATAAACTCACAGAAGGCTACTGAGAACTAATTTCTTTAATTAAAAACGTAAACAAATTGAAAATCTCCTAAAATTATGAAAGATTAGATTAAGGGAAAATGATAAACAATAATGTTGGGGTCACCTCTGATAACTGGGAGACTTGTAGCTATGTGGAGCTTCCTGAACTCTTCTTCAGATTTGGGACTCTGGAGACTTAGATTTCCTAACATGTTGAGTTCATTTTGGCAAAACTCCTAAAATTTCGAGAAGTTTAACTCTGCAAAGTGGAAAACGATCATAAAGGGATGTTGACGTGATTAAATTAAAAAATGCCACCCCGGGAGGAGACTGATACATACTAGTTTCTTCTCTCTGTGCAAACAGGAAGGAAGGAGCAGAAAGGGAGCTCGCTGGGGAGGCTCTATGAGGAAGCAGCAGCGCCCGGCTTTTCCTCCACTCCTGCCCTCCCGCACTGGAAAGAGCCGTGCGGGAGCCAGCACATCCAGCCTCGGAGGCCTCCAGTGTACCCCTTGTCTCATTCAATCACAGCATTTCGGAATGGAAGAAAACCAGTAGAATTGTTTTTGTGTTAATAAAGAAGTGACTTCCATTTTTAGTGATTTTTTTTCAGTACGTAATTATAATATCCTTCACTGATGCCATTAAACATTTTCTGCTGTGTTGCATTGTGTGACTTCCTCACTTTATAGGAAATCATCAGTTTCTAGCCATATTGAGCATCTTTTTTTTTTTTTTTTTGAGCATCTTAAGGACCATGCTTTCACATGACCCCAAGCACCCTGCTATTTAAGGTGTCTAAGATTCTAAACTAAAGTGTTGTCAAAACTCAGACAATCAGGGGATGGCCTGGGACTTGTAAATATCACATCAGGAAGCAGGCCTATTGATTCTTGAGTGATGGTGATTTGCCACTATATTAATAGCTTTCCTTGAACTGAAGTTCAGTAAACTTCCTAATCAATCAAAATAATGTATTGCGTTCCTGTATCTCATAGCTTCTGACTGACAGGGCTGTACCCTGCCTCTAGTTACGTTCTTTATGAACTAAACTTCTCTGCGTTGCAATGTCTTCATATGTAGGAAATTGAAATACTGACTTCTTTAAAATGATTTTGTGAAGACAAAGTTAGATAATATTTTATATATTTTTTGTTATATGACAGCAAATATGAGGTGTGACACAAAAAAATAGGTGAATGCTGAGATTTTTAAGATTATTATTATAGTCAAAGACACATTGTCATTAACCCCCTTCAGAATACTCCCCCTCACTCCAAGCACAGCTATCTCACGGTTCTCACGACTTTCTGAAGGTCCTCTTTCCTGGGTGTCACCGATTGTGCTGTTATGGCTGCCTACATGCCCTGAATTGATTCAAAACGTTTATCTTTCATGATTATTTTGATTTGGGGAAGAACCAGAAGTTGCAAGGCGCCAGACCCAGTGAATCAAGTAGAAGAGGACACACTGTAATGTGTTTAGGATGCTGTCTTCCTGTCGGACGGCAGCAGCAGCAGCACTTACCGTATTTCTGATCACACCTCATGCAGACAAGAATGATGGAATAAGAGGGTTGGAAGTGAGGGGGCATATTGTGAGAGGAAGTAGTGGCAATGTGTCTTTTACTATAGTGAATTTTTTACTTAAATACTTCCTATGTACTTCCATCATATCGCACATATTTAATTGGAAAGACAGAAGGAGAGAGGATTTTAAACAGCATGTGTAGTGTTACCTGACCTTCTCTCAGTGAACAAATGTCCTAGAGCAAGCACGAGAAACTGAACCATTTCCTGTGATGAACTGACTTCCCATTTGCCGTATACATTTTGAGACTCTAACTACACAAGGTGTCATTAGACAGTTTAATGAAGCATATTTTTGCTGACATGCCCTTAAATGAATACCATTCACCTCATCTCTGGCTCATTTCAATAAACAGCAATCTGTTTCAATGACAAGAAAAAAAAATGGGTTGTATTGCTCATACTATGAGATTTTGTGACTATCTCTACTGTAATGATATCTTATCTTCACTGGAGGATCAGATAGCACTCATGTTGTGAGGAACAGAAAAACTAACTCAAACTGGTGTAAGCAAAAAATCGAATCTACTGATTCCTAGGCTTGTTCCTAAAAAGTGAAACTTTCTCATACTTTGTACCTCTGCATTTTCAGTGGTGGGTGAGCTCATACAAAATCTACTTCTTTTTGGGCCTTGGAATGTTCCTGAAGCTGTGGAAAGATGAAATTGACTTTTCTTATAGCTCAAACCAAAGCCCAGGAATTATATCTTAATTAGTTTGCTTGGGTCACGTGATCCTGAATCTGTAGCCAAGGGGCTAGAATCTGCGGAGAAATGGAAGGCAATCAGGTCTCTGCCTGCATCTGTGATGAGATCAAGCCTTTCAAGTCCCACATGGCCAAGAAAGAAGGGCCTGTGTTGGAAAGACATCGTCATTCTGGAAAAGCTAAGAAATAATCACCAGGTTTGTTGACTTTAAAATACAATCTTCGTGAAAAATGTGATTCCATGGGAACCCATGTGAAGCACATAGATAGTAATATCTTGTCTGCCCCACTCCTTAGCTATAGTTGAATTTCTTACCTTATGTTAGGTCCAGAGGAAGATACAATAAAAGTTTTAAATAAAAACAAAGACTGACCTGCCCTCAAAGACTGATCTTTATAAAAGAAACAGAACGATTAGTGAAAATATAAAGTTATGTTCTAAATTGAGTAGTGCAGATATTGAAATATTTTAAATTTCTGGCTTTGCCATACGTTATGAATAAAATAGTCTATCTCACTGCCTTACATTCCATAGGAATATTTTTAAACGATGGTGGGTTTCACAGCGCAATTCTAAAATGAGATTCAGAGAGAGATAAAATAACATATTTTTTTTAGAGATAAGCAATATTAAGTTGAGTTTACTCATTTACCTTCTTTGATATTATTATTGTAGAGATTATAAATATCAACTTATGGGATATTGAGAGAATATGGCCAAGCACAAAACAAATGATAAATAGCAATTACTGTATGACTATAATTTGTGCCTGACAGCGTGGTTTGGCATTCGAGGATTTCCTTCACAAAGTCAACGAAGAGCATATAAATATGATAGTTTTGATAACCACAATGCACCAGAGTTCTATGTACACACACAGACACATGTGCACATGTGCGCACATGCACACAACACAAACACACAAATACCCTGGATGTCTGGAGTCTGCTGTAGACCCAGCAGTTTATGGATAAAGATGCCAGAGAAGCCAGCACTCCAGGGAGGGAGGAGTACTGCTGTCCCATGGCAGCTGGCTTCGTTTTTCCCGGCCACACACATAATTTGCGCGAGTAGGTGGTGTCGACCTCTTAATCAAATGTGACTCACTTCCCCCCAGTGTATGAATCAAAAAGAATGGCACATGACCAGACCCACAGGCATAAGATGGATGTCTTTCTTCCAGGAAGTGAAGGAAACACACATCAAACGTTCAAATAGATTGAAGGAAAAGAATTCGATTTGATGGAGGCACTCTGCTATCCTTTCAGAAATTATCACATGAGCTGCTAATAACCACAATTCAGGAGATTTTTAACCGCTGAAATAACCACACAAGTCAATCAAATGTGAGGAGCCAAAAGTCACCTGTAGGTCTCTTTCTTTCTGGAGGGTCCAGCTTTTGACTCACTTATTCAAATATGTGGTCGGCTCTCTCAGCAGTATCCTCTCCTAGCTTTGTGAGCCTGGGTGTGATTTCTGTCTTTGTGAGCAAGCTGGAAATAGCCTCCCTCTCCAGTGTGTGCATGTGTTTGTGGGGGTGGAGAGAGAGAAAGAGGTGGAGAGAAGTGAAGAGCAAATGGGGGGCAGATGGGAGCGGGCCACGCCCACACTCCCCAGGCCCGCAAGGGTACACCAGGCACACTCCAGCCCCAGATTCGAGATGCCCATCTTGGTCCGCCCACTTCTTCTGGCCACCCCGCTGTGAGTCATGGCCAAAGTCTCCGGCCCTTGCTGCGGGGGAACAGGAGACTGTTTTGGCTAGAATCACATAGACGCCGTCGCTGCTGCAAAGCACAACAGCTACTGTAAGTTCTTTGGGGCTGGCTCTCTCCAGAACTGCTCTGGGTATTTTACCAACTTGTTCACAGAGGGAGAAAATGTATCAGAGAGAAAACACTGGATCTCGGTGGCTTTCTCCCTCCCTCCGCCGTCAGTGCTGAAAGTGCCATCTTGTGATGTTTGCTTTCTCTTCTTTCTCTTTTTTTCTTTCTTTTTTTTAATATGTGAAATGGCTTATCCACTTCTTTCTCTGCACATTTTTCTCATTTTTGAGTCTTATTTCTTCTTCTAGAGCTTAGTATTGTTCACAAAACACTTGTAAAGCAAGTTTTACTCACGTCCGTCACAGTCTGTTTGAGCTTGGGTCTAAGAGTTTGGGGTCCCCCTGGACAGGAACTCACCCTCTTGCTTGAGAAGAGGTGTCTGAGATAACTTACACTCCACCACTGATGCCTGCAGATTTAAACGAAATGCTCAACTTCATGGAGGTGGAGAAAGGGATCAGGCCGCCAAGAGAATCTGAATGAGTCAGCTACAGCGACTAATTGTGCTAGGTGGTTACCAAGCAACGGTCTCCAAGCGTCCTGGCAGGTCCCTCTCGACCCTCCTTCCCAGTCAACCCTTTTTTGCTGCAGCTTTGCTTTCTGCCTGCAATACCTTTCCCTGTCTGTTCTTTCTCAGATTCCGCTGTCCTCCTGGCTCTTCCAGTCCCAACTCCTCTCCAAAGCCTTCCCCAGAGCCTTATCCACATAGTCTCAGCATAGAACTTAGCACACTGGACCATATTCGTTGCTTCATCTGTCTGTCAGTCTTTTGAGAATCAAAACTGGAGTCCTTGGGATACTTCCTCATCCACTTGGGCTAACACTGAGAAGTTATATACCCTGGCCGATAATGCCAAAGCATGAGCTGGGACTCTCTTCTCAGGTTTTTATTATTTTGGATACGGTCATACCATGTTTGAAACAAAAGAATCTGCAGCAAGAAATTAATGTTGTCCAACCTGCTGTCTCACACCATCAAAGGAGTCTGCTGCCACCATATAATTATATCAGCTTACCACCATTAAACTTTTCCTGAACCAGGCATGGTGGCCTGCCTCTTAGTCTTAGCTACCTGGAAAGCTGAGGCAGGAGGATCTTTTAAGTCCAAGATTTCAAGACCAACCCGGGCAACAAAGCATGATCTTAAAAAAATTTTTTTTTTTGAACTTCTTCACTGAACTTCATTCTAGTCCATTACTCCTTTGATCAAAACATCAATGAATACATTGTGTCTATTTTATTTTCCAAATTAAAATGTGAGAGTCTCACTAGTATCATTTAATAGTGCATGGACCTGAGTAGGGATGAAAGTATCATAGGCAACTAGGTTAAACAGAAATTAACACACAGCCAGAAAGGGACTGCGTCCTCAAGGAAATCAGCAAATAAAGAAATAAATAAAGACATGAGAACTGTGGCCGGGGCGCATCCGAAGACGGCCAGGCCGCAAAAAGGAGACGCAGGGCCAGGGCCTGCGTGGCTCCCTAAGGGATAAACAGCAACTCGCCACTATAGTGTAATTAGTCCCTCCTGGTCCAGTGAGTCCCGCTAGACATCAGTCTCCCAGGTGGGTGACCAGTGCACCTGGGCCTGTCCCTTTCCTAAAACGCCTTTGTTCTTTCCGTGTACCCTGCCACGTAACGGTTCCCGATTGGATCAATACTGTCTAAGTGGCCTTACCTGTAATCCTGTAGGCTGACGGGAGATGGGCCCACACTCTACCCACACTGTGGCTTTGCTGTATAAATTACCCCTGACAAGGGGCCTCAGTGGCCACCCTACTTGGGACCCCTCCTGGACATCCAGGAGCTGTTCTCCTTGTTTCCGATGCAGCTCTCCTAGCTTCTTCCTCTGGTTCTCAACTTCATTCTTCCATATTGTGGGACCACGAACCTGGCACATTTGACCCCTAACGGGTCAGGAGTTACATTTCTCTTATATCAAAAGGAAGTTTTGTTTAGTTTCCCCCCCTCAAAGAGCAGCAGTCACAGAATAAACAGTAGGAGAATCCATGCCACAGAGCGGGACCCCGTTTGTAAGAAGGACCTACTTTGTGCCCTAGAATCCTGATATCACAAAAGCGATAAGAGAGGTTTGGATAAGAAGAATAGGAAAGGGGGGCAGACAATAAATTTAAGAGTAGAGAAAGGGGGGAAGAGTTAATAATCTTACAAAAAGCAAAAATTCAGGAGGTGGATAAAATAACCTTTAAGGACTCAAGTTATTAAACAGGTATAACCTCAACTGCTGGTGAATTAGTTGTTCACAATGCTCAAAGGAAGCTTATGGAAAACCCGGTAAGAACTAAGACAGCGTTTGAAGTCCTCGCTGCTTACTGCCTAATTAAGAGTCGAGCACTCAAAATATGCACTAGGACTCAGGGTCACGATAAAAACGAAACGAGGCAGACAGTCATCTGTGGCGCTACTTGACAGGAAAACCAAAGTGGCAACAAACACAGCTTTGTTCAGAAACTAATGCTGGCAATCAGTCCGTAATAGCCAGTTACATCTACTAAGTCTAGGGGTTTGTTTTGCTTTTAACTAATAAATAGAACAAAACTTGAAGGTGTGAGTGTTTCTTTTCTTCACATTCTTGCATGTGAAGTATGAGGACACACAGTATTTCACATGTCCATCCCACCGACGTTGCTTCTGTGACATTGTTCTGTGCCCAGAGCTCTTCGGTCTGCCAAGAACAGAGGCCCGCATGGCTAACTCAGTCACTCCAGGGCCTGTGTTCACACAACAAGCCCCGCAGTGTGAGGAGAGATCCAAGGACGGGACTTGAAGGCAGCTGAGCAGTGTGCATGAGGGGTGGGGGAGGAATCGGACCTCTCCGCCTATCTAGATAATTCTGCTATCCTTCCCTTTACCAGTAGTTCATATGACCCACATTTCCCTTCCTTGTGGCTCTCCTCTCTTTTACCTCTGAGTTCCTGTGCTCCGGAGCTAACAGAGAAATTTCTTCTGGTTCTCTCAGTAAAATTCCAAGGAAGTGAGAGCAAGAACAAGAGTGGGGGAAAGAGGGAGAGAGGAAGAGAGAGGGTGAGAGGGTGACAGACACACACACACACACACACACACACACACACACACACACACACACACAGAGAGAGAGAGAGAGAGAGAGATCTAATTGACCCAGATCACCTTTTTGAGACACACATGCACACAAGCCATCCGTCTGGTCTGTCATTTCCTTTATATGTTTACCATTTCCCCACTCAGTTAGGGCCAAGATGGTGGGCTCAACATGGAACAGAACCTGAACATGTAGGGCAATGGGTCTAGTTCAGGGAGGGTGAAATAGACCTCTTTCTCCTAATGGTTCTTAAGCCTATTCTCCAGTCCCAGGGCGAAGCTGCTTCCTGGCTACGCTGTAAAGAATATATGCCTCACTTGAAGGTATTTTAAGAGGAGATATATATCTAAAAATGAATAAACAAATAAAATGAGTGGAAAGTTAATCTACATACCAACACTTCTGATAAAAAATGTTTCTGCTTAAATTGCACTTTGTAGCATTTTTATGAGTTTCAACACATATTTGCTCATTTTTAGTGAGCACAAAGTAATCTTTGAAATCTGAAGGTTTTCAGCCCCATTTTTGTTATCATTCACTGTAAAGCTTTGGCAGAATGATTTGATTATTTTTAACTTCCTTTATTTGCAAATGGTACTATGAATAATAGTTATTCATTAAACATTATTACTTACTAAGCATTATGGTGGAAGTTTTATACATGCTATCTTATTAATACTCATAAATATATAAGGTTAGCCCCAGTTTACAGAGAAGGAAGATAATAATAATAATTGCATATATTCCAAACTTTAAGAAGGGTCATTTATGTCTGAGGCCGATACTGCTATCTTTGCTCGGCAAATTAAGTAACTGAGACGTGAGGGGATACTACTCTGCCCAGCGCCACACCACCCAGAGGTGACAATCCTGGAATCCAGCGCAGTATAACCACAGTGACCTTAAAAGTGCCTGCTGCCGTAGCTGTACTTCTGCAAATTTGCTGGGTACAATCAAAGAGATCGTAAAAATGAACAGGCTGTAGACAATCTCCACACTTGGTGTGGGAAATTCATGGTGTCTGTGTCACCAACCACCCTTTCCCCTGGAGACACTGCTTATCACAGGGGTCAACAAACTATGTCCCAGCTATTGGCCAAATGTTGCCACCCGTTTTTATAAAGAAAGTCGTTTCTGCTGGGTATAGTGACACACATCTATAATACCAGCACTCTGGAAAGCTGAGGAAGAAGGATCACAAGTTCTAATTCAACCTAAGCCACCTAGCAACTTAGTGAGACTTGATCTCAAAAAAAAAAAAAGAGCTGGAGTGGTAGCTCAGTGCAAAAGTCCTGGGTTCAATTCCCTGTAGTGGAGGAAAAGAAGTTGTTTGGGGACATGGCCACACCTATTTATTTATATGCTTTGTCTTGGTTGCTTTTGAACAAAAACAGCAGAATTGAGCAGTTTCAACAGAGACAATATGGTTTGTGAAGCCTGAAATATTTATATCTGGATCTATTAAAAAAAATAAGCTTCAGATGTGTTATCAGGAAATTAATCCTTGCACCCATTACTAGTTGACCGAAATGTGACATACAAATAAGCCTATCTGGGTATTCCTGTGATCTGAAAAGGGCTATTATCATCACCACTAACTCAGATAGAGAAAATGGAATCACTGATAAATCTGTGGACTCAGATAACAGGGACACCAAGCCACATTTGCAAATTCAGATTTTCTGTTGCCAGCATTTATTTTTATTCTTGGAATGAAAGTTCTTTTATTTGCCCTTGAGAATCACTCAATTAAAGATTATGTCTAACCCAAGGGCAGGATGGGAGCAGGGTAGAACAGAGCTGGGTAAACTACATCCTTGCATCATTGT
The DNA here is from genome assembly GCA_004026905.1 of Hystrix cristata. NCBI lineage: Eukaryota > Metazoa > Chordata > Mammalia > Rodentia > Hystricidae > Hystrix > Hystrix cristata. The sequence goes on from PVJO010004854.1 coordinate 100,088, forward strand.
CTGTATTGCCATTTGGCTGTTGCAGGCTTCCGTATTGCACTATAACTAGCCCTGCCATTTAAATGAGCCAAGTCTGACTCACCGTGTATCTCAATACTGGAGGGAACATACAGATGAGAAAGAGTCATCTAAAAATCTGCAGGAGAAAACAGGACACAGAGAATGAAGGGAGTGAAGTAGGGGGTACCCCTCCTTCTGGCACACTCAAAAATTTCAGTTCAAATCAGCCTTATATGTCATTATCTGGTTCTTAAATGCCAGGCACAAAACAGCCTCAGCACAACTCTCTTGACCTTGAGAGGGACAATTTTTTCAGTGTGGGACTTCAGCAGTGCTCAGAGTGAGCTAGAGGGCTGCACACATCGCATGTAGAACAATGCCCAGTCCTTCTCTGAAGGGAGTACTGTGCATGCAGATTTCCAGGACACCCACATCTCAGAGATGATGCCAGAGAGTTCATCAAATACTTCTCTGCCTGCACAACTGTGATACCTAAAGCTGCTAGGAACATCATTTTTAGACATCCGTGGGAGGGATTCTTTTTTGTAATTCTACATTTCTTCCCCTCCCACCACATGTCTAGGCTTGCCTTGCGGAGACTCACACTGCTACCTTTCAGATAATTTTCTTTTTCTTTTTCCCTTTTTAGGCCATGGACTAAGTTGCCCTGTAGGACCGAGGGCAGTAAATGCTTCAACAGACAGCATGACTCCCCTGGAGGGTCATTAACCGAACTACAGGTCTTGTCCGGGTCCTGAATGTAGCCCATCACCCCCTCTCCACCAGGCTTCCTTTTGTTACCCGTTCTCCAGGCACCCTGGAGAAGCCACCTAACGTGAAAGGCCAGTGAACTCTGATATCCATTGACTGTTGACTACAGGGCGAAGGCTTGGAAGTTGGGAGTGGACACGGAAGAGCCTGGGTGATCAGGAAGATAACAGCAAAGTGTAGGGCAATGATAGAGGAAATGAATCACACAGAGAGGAGAGGGGATCAGGGAAGGTTTCCAAAAAGATATACTTCAGCCGAGGTATGAAAACATCAATGAGATTTAACCAAGAAAAGAGAGCAGGGAGAAAACTATTCCAGCCACAAGGAACAGCACAGGTAGAGACCTAGAAGAGAGAGAAGTTATTCTGAAACCATGAGAAAGCAGGCAGGATTAGCTAGGTTGCTGGACACGTGAGCTTGGTGACCAGAAAGGTATGAATCTGAATCCCAATTCTGTGACTTTAGGCAAGTTGCTTACCTTTCTGTGGCTGAGTTTCCTCAATTGTAAAATGAAGGTGATTACAGTAACTCTTGCATAGAGTTCTTATGAGAACTACACAAATACAATTCAAGTGGCACAAAAAAATTGCTAGTCTTTATTTTATTATTTTATTATAATTCACTAGTTATATTCTTACCATTTAATAGCATTAAAATGCTCATTTTTATTAAGTCCCAAATGATTTTAAGTCTCAGCTGAAAATATGAGATTAAGTATCTATTTACTGGATTTTTAAAAAGACTAAATGAAGATAATGATATCATTAAAAATAGATAGTTTCAGCAGGAATGCTTTTAGCTGCAAATAACAGAAGAATTTCTGGCAGGGTTTTCTCTTTTTAAAAAAAAGCGGGATATTTTTCTTACATAAAAAAAGTACCTGGAGATAAGTATCTACTAGCATCGGTTTAGAAGTTTTTTCCTTCTTGGGTTGACATTTCTGTAATTTCCTTGAAATTTCCTTTGGCTTGTTGCTTTGGTCACAAATGGTGGCTTTGGCTCCTAACACTAGATCCACATCCAGGGAAGAAAAATGAGGAAGAGATGCTGCCAGGCAGATGTGTCCTCCTTTAATGGAAAAAGACAGCTTTTCTAGAAGCTTCTGACAAGTTCTACCTACAGGAAATAACCAGAACTGTTCCTTGTGACTGCCCCCAGTCAAAGGAGCCTGGAAAGCAAGCCTGATCAAGCACATTGTCCTGTAGTTCAGTTGGTGTTTTTTTGGTATAGAAGAGAAAGGATATTAGGTAGGCACTCAAGAATTTCTGCCATAGTATTATTTACTGACTCTTTCATGTGCCAAGCTTTGCACTGAGTAATATATTGGAATCATTTTACTCTTCACATTTACTGTAATAACAATTATTCTAGCAACTGTTTTTTGTTAAAATAAATAAAATTAGAGAAGCACAGAAAGATTACTTAGCATAACTCAGCCACCAGATAAGGAAGGTGAGTTTCAAATCCAGACACTTGATTCCAGGCCACAGAGGGGAAAAAATTATATACATTAATAAATTTTTCATACCATCTCTGAAAAATGGAGTCATAATTATGGGTCTTACTGTTGTTGGAACGCAGTGTGAGGCCACATGCCTTTCCCTTCCCTGAGTGCTCACCCCACGGCACTGGCACTGAGCTTTCTGCAGGCACCTGTGTCTTACATGTCCCCTTCCTACCACCTCTTTCTCCCTTGACTTTGATTCTAATGTTAGGAATCACATCTTAAAGCTCCGCACTGCTCTTAGTAAACTGAAAACAGGATGCTGCTCATCAAGTTACAGCAACTGGAGATTTCTTTTTCTTAATTCAAAAGGTCTGAGGTTCTACTTCCCCAGGCAATTGGACTTGACTTTCAGCAGCCTCCATGTGGCAGTAATGGAAGGAGAAGGGACACCATGGGCTGAGACTCATGGCTGTAGACTGACTTCGCAAACATCATCTACTCTTAGCTAGTGTGATGCATTTGATTTGTGTCTGTTTCCCTCCTTAGCCTCTTCTCGGTGCGGATTTACAAATTTAAACCAGAATAGCACAGTCGGAATATATGGCATCAATGTCCTGGCATAATCTCCCCTAAACATCAGTAATTTAAAATCAATTGCAGTATGGAATAGTGCAAGTGTAGTCACAGAAGCAAGCATGCACTTCAACCTATCATGTCTCCAGCAACCAATCCACCTCAGAAACAAACAGGTGATATCTCTGCGCCTCCATTTTTCATTAGACATTATGGTTAGGGACAAGTGGAGCTCAGTCAGTAGTATAGAATCCGTGGGGTTTATTTGCCCAAAGTTATTTTTTCACCCCATTTTTGCAGCAGTCCACCCACATCGGCACTCTGCATCAGAACCCGTGGTCAGGTAATCAGCACCGTGCCCCAGAGGACTTCCTTGCCTCAATACCCACTAGTCCAGAAAAATCCTTTCACGAAGATGCTCCAGGCTGAATCCTGCTCTTGGCGAGTAACTTGACATTCAAATTGAGAATCTTCAAGAAAGAGAATGATAAACAGCAAAGAGGAAAGAAGGCAACAGGGCATCATAGTTAAAAACACGGGAATTATGGCCTGGGGATTTAGCTCAGTGGTTAGAGTGCTTATTCAGCACGCATAAGGCCCCAAGTTCGATCCCCAGGACCAAAAAAAAAAAAAAACACAGGAATTGGAGACACATAAGTTTGAACCCTAGTATGTATACGGTAGCCATGTAACTGGGGACAAGTTACTTAATCTCTTCTCTTAGTTTTCTTCATCTGAGAAACCAGAAAGCTGCGACACTCCTGTGTGACAGAGCGGACAAGC
>PVJO010004855.1:5389-104799 GCA_004026905.1 Hystrix cristata
GTGTGATTACTAAATTGATCCATTGATCGGTTTGGCATTGTTCTGCTGGGATCAAGGATGTGAGCCTGAGATTGGGGGGTGGGAGTGTGGGCTGCCCTGGGGGCAGGTAGCCTAGATAATAGATACAGGAAGCTTAACTAGCTGCTTGTTTGCATTGCTTATTTGCATACATTCCTTGCATTTTCCTCACTTTACTTTGTGGCCGGCTGGCTGCCGGTCTGCCACGCTCGGACCCAGCGGACTATAGACTGAAACCTCTGCAGACTGTGAGCTAATAAACCTTTCTTCCCCTAACTTTGGGTGTCGAGTATTCTGTCCCAACAACGAGAGGAAAGTAACTAAAACTAAAAGTTACTAACTTGGCTGATTTTGTATTTAAAGTGCCAGCAAGGTTAGGTATTCTAATTGTGTTTCTTAATCTTGGGAACAGCAATTGTTGCCTGGAGCTAGTTGTATTCCGTCCATGAAGCAGGACGGAGAGGAGATGAGGATAGAGGCAGCAAAAGGAGTTTGGGGTGAGGAAAGCCAGGATATTTTGCAGAATTTTTCATTCCATGGATGGTCATTGGATGACTCCTGTGTGTCGGGAACTCTGCTAGAAACCTGAGAGTACAGCTATGAAGAGCAGAAACAAGATCTCTGCCCGCATGGAGTTTGCAGCCCCATGAGAGAGGCCACTAGTACAGGATTATTTACTTAAAAGGGTTAAAAGCCACAAAAGAAAAACAACAGAGTGCTTTGAAAGCATCTAAGGAAAGGGAGGCTTATACGAAAGAGTTTCTCTGTGAGATCCATCAAGATTTCAGCTGGCCTGAAACTAATCTGAAATGCCTTTTCTCAGCGTCAGTGAGAAACACCATTCTCATGTCAGGGAGAATTTTCCAGCATCAGGAACCAGTGGCATATTTATAGCCTCTTTTACGTCAACTTGTCAAGCAGCATCTTTAACACAGCCTGCTCCCTCGAAGCATCTCACGCTTGCTGCAGTCTGTGGCGACACGGAAGCCAGACATTCTGTGGTCTCCATTTCAGCATAGCCGGGGATTCTGGGAGTTAATCTGCCTGTGGCATACTGTTAGCACAAGCATCCTGAGTGAGCCAACAGACAAAGCTGTTCTGATTCCCTGGAGTTCAGAGATACTGCTCTGGCCAACTAGTGTCACGTGCAAACCTCTGGACCTTGGAACTTGATGCTGGTGACTGGACAAGAATCTTAATAATTCTATGGTCTCGTTTTTGTTTTTATGAATGGTGTTGATGACATCCAATTTTTTTAGTCTTTTAATATACCTCCAAGGATACATTGTTAGAATTTTTTTGCATAATAGGGTGTCATGTCTAATTCAGAGAAGAGCAGCAATGCTTTAAATTTTGGGGGTGCTCCGTTTCAGAAATGTGAGCATAAGAAAAGTGGAGACATATTATGCTGCAGATGAATGACATGATTTACAAATTCAAATAGAATATTAAAATGAAGACTATGAAAAAAAGATCAATAAAAAGCCAGCCTTGCTTATGCAGCTGACTGAGTTTAGGAGTCCAGCCAACAGGGTTCCAACATAGACTAGGCTGAATTAACTCCCATTAGCAATCAAGGTGATTTGATTTTGTACATAATTTCACATAGGCAAGCTTGGGGCGAGGAATGATATAATGTTCCTTGTATTAAATTATCCACAGCTCATCCATAAGGCTAATCCCACTTTGCTCTGTGCAGAAAGGAAACTGTATTCATGCAGATGTCCTTCAAAATATCTGAGATCTTCTGTTCAGAAGGATGGATCTTGCTGAGGGCTTTCTCTCTTGAGCGTCTGAAACCCGGATCCAGCCTAAGTGTCTTTAAATCTATTAGCACGTTAAATCACGATCCATGTGAGATCTGGCATTAGAATGGTGTACGGCTTCAGGAAGTAAGGGAAGGTTCACTGGGGAAGTGACATTTGAGCTGCATCTTTGAGGACCTGCAAGTTATGCTCAGAGCACAGGAGTGGACAAGAATTATTCAGTGCAGAGGGAGCTGTATGTGCTAAAACGCGTTTGCATTTTGGATAGGCACCAGCTAATATTTACAGGAACCTATAGATGGGATTGTAGTAGAGAGGAATGGGAAGGTTGACTTGACAGCTTCATATTCTGGCCGCAAGTCTTTCTTCTGAAGGCAGGAAAGATATGCGCATTGCTTTTTCCACAGCAAATGGCAGAATAAAATTTGTTTTTTAGAGAACTTTGATGGCAGTGGAGAAACCAAAGACAGTACTGAGTTATGATGAAACCAATAGGAGAGATGCCACAGTCTAAGCCCTTGTGCTGTCGTTAGGATCATGAATGCCCCCCAAAGGCTCCTGGGTTAGAGGCTTAGTCCCCAGGGAGTTGCTGTTGGGACGTGGTGGAACTTTAACATGTGGGACCTAATATATGCTCTTTCAGTCACTGGGGGGTGACCTTGAAAGGAACTGTGAGACTCTGGTACCCTTCTGACTCTATTTTTTGCTTTCTGTCTGTTAGGGAGAGTTTTTGCTCAGCTGTGTGCCTCTCACTATTACTATCTAGCACCTCCGCTGAACACCTTAAAAGCAACAAGTATGTCTGATCATGGAGTGGAACCTCCCGGCAGTGAGCCAAAATAAACATTTTCTCTTTGTAAGTTAACCCTCTCAAGCAGTTTGGTGTATTTACAGAAAGCTAACACACCTTATGTAGCAGTGGGGAAGGGAAAGAACAGAGTGAAGAGCTGTCTAGGAGAAGTCTTGATCAGAACTTTAATCAACACAGGAAACAAATACTGCAGGGAGGCATGGCATGTCCATTTCAGGAGACCAGATACTGAGAGTTATGGCAGGAGATGTAATTAGCTATGACTCACATGCCTTTTAGAGCTGGGGACTTGGACTCTGGAGACTTTTCAGTTCCAATAAGCATCCTACTGGTGTTAATCACAAAGCAACCCTATAATATACTAGTATGCTTTCTGTTGTACACATGAGAAAATTAATGTCTGAGTAGCAAGGTAATTTTCCTAGGATTCAAAGTTACATGTCGGACTCTACAGCCCAATCTCTTCACTCCTATGCCCACTACCCAGTAAAAACTTTTCTTTGTTTTCTCACTGGTGTGCACGAATGATCCCTGCACTTTGAGAGGCTGAGGCAGGAGGATCACAAGCTCAAGCCCAGTCTGGGCAAATGAGAGACTTTGTGAGATTCGGCTTCAAAATAAAAAATTAAAATCGAACAGAGGATGTAGGCCAGTGTGAAGACACTACAACAGCAACAACCACTACAACCTACCAAGAAGAATCTTCTGTATCCTTGTTGTATCTCTTCTTTTTTCTTTATTCCCTTTCTTTTTAAATGACAGTACCTTTTTGTACTTATCAAAGCTAGAAAATGGGAGAGGCCTGATACTTCCTCCTCCTCTTTCCTTCTTGGGCAGCACATTAGTCACCGAACCCAAATTTGGTGACTAAATATTGCACTTTCTCCTAAATATTGCACTATTGCAGTGGTGTCACTTCTCTGTGACCCAGTCCCTCCTCTCCGTCCCTCTGATCTTTTCTAGTGTTTTGTACCATCTGTGAATTGACTGTTTTACCTCCTGTATTGGATTATTAACTTCTTAAAGGCAGGGAGTGTATTGCAGGCCTTTTGTGTGCCTGAGATCTCTAACATTCACTGAATCTTAGCCTCACTACAAGTTTAAAGTTCTTTCCTTATTGATTTAGGTAAAGATGCTCTATCATAACAATTCTGCATATGAATTAACTTATGTTAGTAGTATAGTTGGGAATGTACAGTGGGTAAAAGGACTGGTTTTCAGATATCCCCCAAAAGTAGATTTCTATGGGAAGGTGTTGGAAGAGAGCACATGAATTTCATACGCGATACAGGTCACCAGCAAGCTCAAGGGTCAGCACAGGTTATGAAACACAGATGGCTAAAGACAGCAAATCCCAAAGACGGAAGCACAGAGAACATACCCATACCCCAGGTTCAGGGGATGTAAGTTGGATTATCAGACATTCCTCAAGAAAGTGGACCGTTCCTCTTCATTCTTCTCATATTCTCCATCCATTTGGCATTTTAAAATTACAAGTGACATTGTCTGGGTTTTTAATTAGGAAGGGAAATGAGTTTCATATTAAATTACTTTAAAATTTGCAGGCATTATTTTCCTAATGAAATCACAGTTATATTTACAAGTGAAATTTTAATTTTCTTGGCTTTTCTCTCTTCTATTTAATGATCGCTTTAACTGTTATCATATGATCTCCATTTTTGCCTTCCCTGTCATTTCTGAAACATCCACATTAATGTCCACTGGCAAGGGCAGATGTTGTGTAAAACTGTTAGAAATGTGGGCCATTGTGGGCCTGTGCTGGAGATTTTTCACGCTATAAAACTCGTTACTTTGGACTATATTGCTTTAGATTTGTGATAATTTAGGTCTGGCAAGTGTGATTGACATTGGGTAAAATGTTTGGCCTTTTATGTATAAAATTGTCATTTTTCCCACTAATTTTAAGACTATTGGAGCTGAAGGAACTGTGAATGCTCATCACACATACTTTACTTGACAGAGGAGGATGCTGACATGCGGAAAGTAGAATGCTTGCAGGAAGCAAAGCCCTGATCTTCTGTTCTCAGATTCTCATGATACCATGTGCAATGAAAATACTTTTTATTAGTTTTTAAACAGTCCTTGCTTTGAACCCTGTACTGATGTTAAGTTCCGTGCCAGATCTTCATTTCTACACCCGTAACCTGTCTCACATTATTCAAACTATCGTGTTTTTCTTGTATACCAGCAAGGCCTTAATCAATCCAGAAGTAGTTTTAGAACCTTTGCCATACTGGAAACGCAGTCTCTCACATTGCTTTCCTTCAAAGAAAACTCTGAAGTAGTCACTTCCGGTAGGATGGAAAGAGGGGGAAACCTGCATGGTCCCCTCTCCTTTGCATGTTGTGGTACAACCTGGAGCTGGATTCCTCCTTTTCTCAGCCAGCCCTTAGTTGGGCCACCAGCCCAAAAGCCTGGTCCCACTTGGTCTTGTGATCTTTTTTGCAGGGTGGGGTGGCAGCTGGGGATTGAACTGAGGGCCTTGTGCTTGCCAGGCAAGCACTCTACCACTGGGGTAAGTCCCCAACTCCTTGGTGTTGTGATCTTTAAGGTCACTGACATGCGACCAAGCTCAAGGGATTTGCTCTGAGCAGCAGCTGTCCTGGAGACCATTTTCATTTTAGGTCCATCTCAGAATTTCAGAAGAGCACTGGTAAGGTGAAAAAGGACTTTACAGCTTTTTCCAGAAGCTCTAGAACAGTGCTATACATTTGTTTGGGGAAATGAATGACTTTGAGAGACTGCAAAGGCCGTGGACTACCCTTCCTGTCCCAGCCCCAAATACAGAGATGTTTGTACACGTGGACACACACACAGCTTTGCGCGCTACTTCAGGGCATCATTGTAGTCTCTGAAGCCTATCACTGGAGTGTAAGAGACAGTCTCTCTAAAGATTTCACATTTGTGATGAGAACCATCCAAATTTCTACAGAACTGTGTAGTTAAATGACCCTTTAACATACAGTATAATATTTGATTCTGAACATTTCATGAAATAGGTATGTTCTCCCATTTAATAGAGGTAAAATAAAAAGAAATAGTAATAGCAACAATATTACTATTTGTGGTAATATATATTACCATTTTTAATAGTAATACATCACTATTATTAGTAATATGGTGGTATCTCGGTTCACAAACAATTTGGTTCATAAACAGAAGCATTTAGCAAAGTTTTGTTTTTGTTTGCAAACTCTGCATTGAATGATGGACGAACACCACTGTGGCCACCTTTCCCGCACAAACATGAACGTGGCCATCTTTTCCAGAATCGTGGAAAGAATGAAGTTCCTGAGCCGAAGTACCACTGTATATATTATTATTATAATTATTATTATTATTATTATTATCCTGTCATAGGGCTCAGTAATAAACAACATCTTGAATAGTTACCTCAGATAAGCAGATTGTAATCTATTATTACTTACAGTTCCTAACATTTCTTTTTTGCTGTGTTCCAGGCACAGTTCTAAAATATTCCATGTGTTTTAACTGCACTTCATAATGTCTTTCTGAGGTAGGGATTGTTATTGACCTAGTTCAAAGGTAAAGTAAATGAGGCAGAATACTGGGGTGCTTGTAGGATCAATGTGGGACTTAAAGATCATGCATGGGATTGAGTGGAAGCCAAGGCATATGTGCAAGTAGTTCTTGAATGATTTCTGGTCAGCACACATTCTCTGCGATGAACAGGTTCCAACAAATTCTTTGACAATTTAATTATTTATTCCAAATGCAGTGCCTGGGGGAGGCTATTCAGTATTGGCCCAATTTTTAATATGTAACATGCCCAACCCCTGGCTGACCTGGTCACTTTGTCTTCCAGAGAGAGTGACCAGCTCCTGGGTTTACCCTGGTGCTCATACTGTACATAATGGAGAAGAGCTAATGCTCCCAAAAAAATTTGGGTGAAATTATGACAGGAGAATGAATGTTAGGTAGCCAAACATGATGAATGGACTCATGATCTGTTGCCATCCCCTCCAGCCATTGGATTTTGTGACCTGGTTATTCTGTTCCATCCCTTGGTTGAAAATTGAATGGATTAATGGTGACTGAGTTCATGCCAAATGTCTAGTGCCAGCAACTAGAGCTGTTGCTGCATCTACACCCAGTGCCCCAAGCCCCTGCCACATGCTTTTGGAAAGGAGACAGGAGGCAAGGTTGAGCTAATTGCCACATTAATGTAAGCTATTTTCATGGGAAAAAAATCTTACGTGTTGGGTTGGGTAGTGAGCTATGGTAAAAATTTTATTTTATCTTTAATTAGGTGCTGGTTTTTAGATGCCTTGGGCAATACTAATATATGAAGAGTAAGTTCGAAACTTTTTGGATTTTTACAAGATTTTTTGTGTAAAAGTAATTCTTTGCTCCACTGTAGTTCTTCTTACTTTCCATTTGCTTTAGCCATGGAAACATGCATAGGACAAAGTTCTGATCTCAGGACACACTCTCACCTACATTCCTGTCTTTCAGTCCATAGCTGATATTTGTACGGGGAAGGTCATGAACATAGACTGTCCTTTCCCAGACACACTCAAATGGTGTCTGGATTAGGTCTCCACACTAAACAGCATCCTGAGCACCCACCTCAGCCAGGCAGTCACATTACAGCAATTAGGAGTCACTTGGCATGTGCACCTGAAGTGACAGGACAGGGTAGAAGCCACACATAGCTGAAGCCACACATATCTAGTTCATTGATGCTCCATTCATTTTTAAAAATTCTTTTTCTGCATTTCTTTTTGGATGCTTTGTGTTGCTCTGTTTCAACTGCAGAAGTCTTTGCTTCTTCAAGTGTCATCTCTGCTGTTAATCTCTTCCAGTATAACTTCCCTGCCAGATATTGTCATTTTCACTTCTAGAAGCTTTATTTGTTTTTAAGTATATCCTCCATGTCTCTTTTTAAATTTTTGAGTATAAGGAATACGTGGATAACTATTTTAATGGCCTTGTCAACTAATTCTAGCATCCTTGTCAGTTACTGCATCGATCAAAGGTGGTCTGATTCTTCTTCGTGTGGTAGATCATGTTCTCCTGCTTCTCTGCAAGCCTGGTACTTTGAAGATTTTTTAAAGACTTTATCTCTTTAAAGAAGTTTTCAGTTCACAGCACAATTGATTAAACGGTACAGAGATTTTCCCATGTATTTCCAGCTCCCCAATAGGCACAACCATCCCCATTATCAATATTGCTCACCAGAATGGTGCACATTTTAAATTGGTGAATCTACACTGACACATTATAATCCCCTGAAGTCCATAGATCATGTTAGGATTCGTTCCTGATGTTGTACAATTCTGTGGCTTTAGAGAGATGAATAGTGACAGGTGTCCGCCGTTACTGTACTATGTAGAGTACTTGCCTTAAAAGTCTGTGTGCTCTGTTCATGACTCCCTGCCCCAAACCTCTGTCAAACCCTGGTCTTTTAATGTCTCTGTGCTTTTACCTTTGCCATTCTTGCTCTTTTCACTTAGTAACGTGCATCTAAAGTTCTCTGTGTATTTCCATGACTTGATAGCTCATTTCTTGTTAGTGCTAACAGTCCATTTTCTGGATGTATCATGGTTTGTCCGTTGACCTATTCAGTGGGGTTGTGGTTGCTTCTAGGTTTTGGCAGTCACGAATAAAAAATGTTACTAACATACATGAGCAGGTTTTTGGATGAAAATATTTTCAGTCCCATTGAGTAAATACTAAAGGGCATGAATGCTTGATGGTGTGTTTAGTTTTGTTCCAGACCACCCAAACTGTGTTCTATAGTAGATGTACCACTTTGTATTTTCACCAGCAAGGAGTGAAGATTCACGTTTCTGCACATCCTCTCTAGAATTTGATGTTGTCCATGTTCTGGATTTTGATCCTTGTAATACTTGTGTACGGTGATATCTCACTGTTTAAATTTGCATTTTCCTGACATCATATGATGTGGAGCATCTTTTCTTATGTCTATTTGCCATCCGTATGTCTTCTATGGTGAGGTATCTGTTGCTTGTTAGATAGTTTTTGATTGGATGCCAGACAGTATGAATTTTATCTTGTTAGGTATTTGATATTTTGTTGAATGCTTGATGTCATTAGGTGAATTCCTGTAAATATTCTCACATTTTTCTCTGGCATGTAGGTAAGTTACTTGAAAACCATTTGATCCTTTTCAATCTTGCTTTTATGATTTGTTAGACAACTCATTCTAGAGCTAATTACTCCCTCCTACTAAGGCAGGCCCATTCAGAGTACTGGAGGAAACCGTACCATCGAGCCTCTTCAAGTGCCCAGCAGCGTTCCCTCTCATGGTTTCTTTCTTGCCTTGTGCTTAGGTAGTTTGCTTGCACACATGGGCTTTCCAGTCCCCTGCTGGGTGCTTGAGGAGACACTCTGCAAGTTTTGTCTTTCTGGGCTGTTCTCCTTGCAATTTAGTCCTGTCAACTCTAGCTGTCTTGGTAACCCCTTGCCTTCTTTCCTTAACTTGAGGGGACCCACTGTCTATTTCTTCAGCTTGGTAGGGGGAGCCCTTCCTCTATTTTTCTCCACTTAGGTGATCACTTGTTCTCAGGCCCTTCTATATGCTAGAAATTTTCTCCAGGAAGTAGGTAGGTCCTACCTTAATTTTGTTTTTCTTTGGGGAATCACTGTCTTTCATTTCCTGAGATCCAGTGTTTTGAAAAACAGTATTTCATTTATGTTGGGGTATGTGTATGTTTCACATCAGAAAGTAAATCTGGTTCCTGTTATTCTGTCTTAGCTAGAAGCAGTATATTAAAGGGAAGTGAAGTGTATGGGGTTAGTAGAGTATCACTCAATGATTTATAGCCTCCTCGCATGTTAGTTGTTGATTTCACCCCCAAATAAAATTATCGTAGTAAATTGTTTCCATGTAAGTATGTGATGTTTTCCTTTCTTTTCTTGAAGGTAGTATCAAGCAATATTTGAAGTCACTTGTTTATTTAGGTTTTCCCAAATACTCATTGAGCACTTAGTAAGTGCTGTATACTCTGCAAGGCATTGGTGATGTAAAGAGTGACTTGATGATTCCTTCTCGGACTGTGATGTGGTCACTGATGGAAAATTTCTCCAAAAGTACTAGTGAGCCAATTCCTGGCTCATAGCCCGTGAATTACCTTCTTGGCTGGAGAAAATAAAGGCTTTTACAGGAGGAAGAAAAAGGGTATTTGAATTCTAAGTCCTTTAGACAATGTCTGGAAAATATGTGCTCAGTAAATATGTGTTGCTTGAATGGATGAATGAAACTGTAAAAAGTATCCATTAATTTAATAATCACTGATAATTTTAGGAGCAAATTTAGTACAAAATAACTTGAAGGTATCTGAAAACACTTTACCATCTCACTTGCAAAGCAGCTTAGTTGGGACTATGCATTGCGCTCCTGCTGTGCTCTGTGCACTGTGTTAGGCAATGGGACAGCAGCAGTGAACAAGGTCTAGGACTGTGCAGAAGCAACTGAATCCGAACATCTATGAGAGTGCTTAACCTAGACGTACGGGTTCAGGAGCGCCTCCACGAAGAGGTGCTGGCCAAGCAGCAGCTGTGTGCATGACACTGGGCAAAGAAGCACGTTGTGAACAATGTCATTCTTCTATTGTCTAAACCATTGTGTGAAAGATAGTCAGACTTTTGCAACCAATGCGTACTTCTGTTCTGACTGATAGCTTTCATATAAAATTGGATGAAAATGATAAATAAAATAAAATAAAATTGGATGAGCTGTAAAGGTGAAATGTAGACTACAGTATTCTGGCAGTACCCGGTTGAAATGAAAAGGCCTAAAGTTCTGTTCCTTTTAATACAAAATTCATTCTAAAGGTGTCCCAGCAGAGGGCTGAACACAGAGGGCTAAGGTCCTAACAAGTGCTTGTTTAATTGAATCGAGGACATAAACTCTGAGAGGGGCCAAGGACAGAGGTTGGGGAATCTGCTGACTCCCTCCTCTCAGTTCTGGGCTCCTGCCCGAGTTCATCTTTCTTCAGCTCGTCCAGCTTGGCAACAAAGGAGCGCTTCAGTTCAGCAGAGTGGCATTGAGCCTGTACGCATGCTGAGCAGGAGGGCTGTCGAGAGAGGAGAGAGACCACGTAGTAAATACAGAGCGCTCATTGAAATGCCAAGTGTCACTGATTTGGCATTTAATTATCTGACTTGCTGGCAGCTGGAAGTAGGGAAGCACACAGAAAAAAAGAGGGAGAGGGGGAAGAAAAGGCAGTGAGGAGCAGAAGGTAGAACTGGACAGTGATCTGATATAGACAGTGGAGCCAGGAAGAGTACTTTCTAGGCACATCTTTAAAAAACATTCACCTCGCGTTTGCCATTAGGCTTAGTTCACCCCCACTTTTTGAGAGGAAATCTCCATTAAAATCCTTTCTGATTTTTAAAAAATCTCCACTTTGAACAAATACACATCAGTGAACTTTAAAAGTAAAGATCAGTTTAGGTTATGTGCAGTGTTGGCTGTCAAGGGTGTCTAAACACCCAGCAAAGTTATGTGAGAAAAACTCAAGGCATTACCAGTGCTGTGTAGCTCCATCAGGTTTGAATTAAAGCAACCTGGCAGCTGGCTGGTCTAGCTTGTGTCTCTGGATGGAGTAGAGAGATGTAGGTTCTGGATATAGCAGACAGAATTTAATCCAAGCTCTGCCTCTTACATATGGTGTGAATGTGGGCCTCTTGGTATATTCGTTCTTAAGGACTTCCTACGCGAAGATTTTTCATCATTTGGGGAATTATGCTGATGTAAAAGTCACTTTATTGCTTAGCACGTAAGGGCCCTAGGTTCAATTCCCAGCACACATGTGCACACGCACACGCAAACGCATCACTTAATTTACCATCCAACACGAAGTTGTTTATACAAAGGGTTGTGTTTGAATTTTTAAAGCAGCAGACTCCTTTTATGAAGCATATTATACCAGGCACTGTATTAGAAGCTGTTAGGAAGGAGCCAGCCGCTTAAAGAAGATTGGCCTCTTCCAATTAGACACCAGCAAGCCTTTCTTCACAGTTCACCTTTTCAAGTGAACTCTCCTCAGCAGCAAGCTCTCCCCATCCCATTCTCGATCTGCCTCCTTAGTTGTTACCACCATCTGCCAGGTGGTGTACTGACCCGTCTGGCAGTTGGCCTGCCCTTTCCCCACTGGGGTATGTGTTTCGAGCAGGAACTGTACCTGTGGTACTCTGTACTAGATTCCTTGTTTTTCCAAATAGGTATTCTGGAACTCAACAGTTACCTTTTTAAAGTAGGTACTTGATAATGATGTTTGTCAATGAATGGCACATAGTAGTGACCAAAATTGGTGTATGTAGATCCTGCTTTAATTGTCTGGTGTTGGGCAAGGGCAGGTAACCAGGAAGCCATCAAAGTATGTGCTAAGTGCTGTGGCAAGGATATATGGAGGATAGTGGGACACGAAGGAAAGCCTCAAGAGGTCCTGGAAGGCTTCCTGAAGGAGCTGCTTAGGAGGCACATACAGGGTTATTCACTGCCCTGAAGTCATAGTGCCTGAAAAGTGGCAGAG
This sequence comes from Hystrix cristata, assembly GCA_004026905.1. Classification (NCBI taxonomy): domain Eukaryota; kingdom Metazoa; phylum Chordata; class Mammalia; order Rodentia; family Hystricidae; genus Hystrix; species Hystrix cristata. Next base: position 17,530 of record PVJO010004855.1, read on the forward strand.
CTGGTATAGAACAATGAAATGGCACTGAATGCGGCCCTCCGTCTCCAGCCTAAGCATATGATATTTAGATATTACAGAAGGCAGTATTAAAATTTAACAAAAATAATTTTAGTAATGTTCACAAGGAGTCAATCAGAACTGTGTTCACACCATTGAGGAGAGCTTAGAACAGAGTGATTTGCAGGGATTGGGTCCAGAGAATGTTCACATGATTTGGAGAGTCAGGAACCCTGTCACAGAGGAAGTGGAGATGAAATCGTAGGTTTGCATGATGCCGTGAAAGTGATAGTAGCAGATTTAGGGTATTTCGTCAGAATCACATCTGGGATTGATGTTTCTAAAAAACAGATTTCATTCTCAGGCATCAAAACAAAAGTTTCACATGTATAAGATCTTTTTCTAAAGATGCAGATTCTTTGATTTAGACCTTCCAACTCTGAGAACATTCTGTAAGATAGATTATTCTAAAGTAATTAGCAAACTGTATATACGTATGTATGTAGTACATGTTCATATTAATATGTGTACATATACCATTGCAAAATAATTTGTCTAAATGTTCAACAAGGTGAAATTGACTAAATAATTGATGGATTATTCATATAGTAGACTATCATATAATTGTTAAAATGATGGTTTTGAGATACATATTTGCATGGAACATAATGACCAGACGAAGCAAAAAATCTTACAATATATCAGTGATTTCATTTTTAAAGAAAAATACAGTCATGCATTGCTTAATGATAGGGATTTGTTCTGAGAAATGTGTCATTACACAATTTTGTCATTGTGTGAACTTTATAGTACATGCTTACATAAACCAAGTTGGTAGAGGTCAGCCAGTTGGCATAGTCTCTCGATTCGTTCAGGAGACATTGTAAATACAAAATGCAAAGGGTTGGGGATTTAGCTCAAGTGGTAGAGCACTTGCCGAGCAAGCACAAGGCCCCAAATTTGATTTCCAGCACCCCCCAATACAAAATGCACAAGGCTGCTACTGGACTCACACTACACACTGACTTATGCTTAACTGTTTTTTAATAAATAGAAAAAGTATAGTCTAGTGATAAAAAAATACTGTATGGTAAGTACATAAGCCAGTAACGGTCATTTATTATCATTATCAGGCATTAGCTATTGTACATAAGTGTCTGTATTATATTTTTATATAACTGGAAGCACAGTAAGTTTATTTACACAGGCATTACCACACACATGAGTACTGTTGGGCCGCAATATAACAATGGCTGTCATAGGACTTTTTAGCCCCATTATAACCGTGGGGATTTCTGTATCACACATGCAGCCTATTATTGATGGAACACTGTTATGTAGCCCATAACTGCATACACACATACTGTCCTCCAAGCACAGAATACATATGCTGATACATTAATAATATTTGTATATACTAACTATATTTATTTCTGTAATAAATATTTATACAATCAGTAAGTTTTTATTCATGTAAAAAGCATCAATGGAAATACAACGAAAACCTTTGGCATCCCCACACCCTGTAAGACAATGGTGAGAGCTCTGGCCACCATTCTTTACTCCGAGGTCAACTTTGCTTTCCCGTGCCATAGACTGAGGAATGTGCACAATTGTGCGTGAACTTCTCCGGAGGGCTTCACTCCTCCCTGTGTGAGTCTTCCCTCCACTCTGGAAGCTTCTCATGAGAAAGCACTGTTTGTCAGGACTCCATTGAGACCTCCATTTGTCTCTTAAATTTAGACCAGCAGAGAGTGCACCCAGCGGTGTCAACTGGCCTTTTGCTGTCATGAAATATTACTGTTCTACCCTCACAAATAAAAGTTAGCAGCATTTCATTGTAGCGTGGTGTGAAATTAGACCTCCTAACCAGCTGGATACAACAGCCCGGTGTAGAAATGGTGATGACTGCTAGTGTTCGTGGTTCAATTCAATTAAGAATATTTTTTTTCTCTTCTTTGGTGAAAGAGATAGTCAAGATGAATGCCTTGCAAACTTCTGAAATATGTACTTGTATAAAAGAACTATTAAAGTAGAGTAACATCTCTATGATCTTTGAACTAAGCCGTCTTTCTGCCATTATTGATGTAGCTGCTTTAAGCCGTCTAATTAAAATCAGAGTGACAGATTTGTTATTGAAAATCTGAAACCCAGCTCACATCCCGTACGGCACATCTGAACAGGGTATATATCTGCTGTTTTGATGGCCTCTCAAAATTACTAAGCTGTGCCTGGTGCCAAAAGGAATTCAATAAATCTTTTCTTTTCTTACCAAGCAGCTCTCATTAGTCTTTTTAATAATAGCACTAGTGGATATCAACTTCAGTTCTCCAAAATAAATTAAGTGTGTCCATTACGGTTGTAATTATAGCATCAGATATGAGTTTATGCTGGTATAAAGAGATGGCAAGCCTGATGGAGCTGAGCGCTCTCTCTGTCTTTACATTTGAAACTTGGCTTTGTGTGTCGCATGGGGATCTGATGTAGGTGGGGGGAGGGGCCTGTGGAGGTCTTCTGTCATTTGAACTGACAGTATCTCTCCCCCTTGGAGTTGTGAGCATACGGTATCAAGTGGTGCGAATTCTGCAGCTTCGAAGTGAAAGCTGGTCACTGACTAGCAGCCCGCAGTTCAGAGCCTGCTAAACAAATCACACAAACCTCAGAGTAGGAGAACATGACAGAAGGCTGCATTATCTGAAAGTTTAGCTAATTTTTTCTTTTTTTTTTTTTTAACTAGCAGGAGCCATCTGTCATGGTTATTCTGATTTGAGGGCTAAATTGGATGGAAGGCATCGCTGAGCAATTAAACAAGTTCTCTCAAAATATTTTCATACCTCTCCATCTTGTCGGAAACTCTCCCCCAGAGATGTCATCTGATTGTAGTTTTGTTCTTTGTTTGGTTATTGTTTTTCTGCAAAGTTTCTGTCCTCAATGTTGTAGAGAAACCTTGTTATTTGCTACTAAAGAATGGGGTAAGATGCAAGTGAATGGTTATGCAGTTGAAGTTTATTCTGGACTTTGGGCTTATGTAGGCTTATAACGTTACTCTCTTTCTTGGTGGAGATGTTCTGAGACCATAAGAGATTTCTGCAGAGGTTATCAAAGGGAACATCTAAGCGGGGTCCTTTGTCTTTCCATGCTTAGAAAAGGGAAGAGAAATTGCTGAGCAGAAAAAATGGACTGAGAGGAGGGGGCAGAACACAGAATATTGTGGCAAGAATCTGCCATCTCTCTCCTGTCATTCCAGTTATTTTTCCACTTTCTTTTCCAATTTGAAAGAAAAGTTTCTGTGATTTCCTGTCATGAGCAGTCACAGATTTTGGAAGCTGTAGCTTCTTGGGCTAGTATAGACATACAAAGTTCAAAAAGATGTTTATCTCTTTTAAATATGTATGGCAGGTAACCTTCCTCCCATCTTCTAACTTCATTATTAAAATTTAAAAAAAAAAAAACCCAGATTCATGTGTTGCTGTGACGGCAACTGGGTGTCATTTCCCTTTAAATAGTACAAAACATATGGGGGCAGGATTACATTTGTCACAAATTGTCAAAATATTTTTTTTAAGAAACCAAAATCTTCTAGGGATGATTCCAAATGTGCCTGATTTCTCTGAGCAGTGAACAGCATGACCTTTACATTAGCAGATATATTTATAAATACACATATGGCCTGCCAGGACCTGATTGGCTACTGATCTCATAAGACAGCAACAAAATTATGGTGTTTCACCTACATGAAGTTAGTTGTTTTTTTTTTTTTTTAAACTGATTTACCTTGGCAGTTTTGCTTACATTTCCCTAATATAGCTATGTTTTACTGACAGGTGCAACTTTTAAATGAGGGCTGTGCAAGTGGCAAGAGGTTTTGAATGCCTTGATGTTTTTTGTGGGGTCGTCATACAGTTTTTTCCTGGTGAATATGTGAGAATATCAAGATGGACAACAACGGTGACACAGAAAAGAGCCAAATGTGTTGATTTGGAAAAGTACAGTGAAACCTCAAGGATAACACTTAAGTCTAAATTTCTAGTCTATTTAAGGTATTTTATTTGAAAAATTTAAGAAATAAGCTCTCAATAAGGAGATACCATGCAAATGTAGAAATAAAGCACCCTTCCCAGAGCTCAGTTAGGTTCCTGCAAACACCAGAGGTGGGATTCCAAAAAGTCACCTATCCCCAGGGGTACCTTGACAGACAGAGGAAAGGGGGCTTTTCCTGAATAGCCTCCCCGATGGTATTAGTCATATTTTCCAGATGAGTCAGGGCAGTGTTTTTCAATCTTTTCAACTTAACACTTTCTTCTGATAAGCACACACAGATCCTTAGAATTTCCCACCTATTTTTATGCCCTCCTGGGGTGTACTTGTTTTGTGCATCAGTTCTGCAAGTCCGTGCTTCTATTGAGAATCTTCTTGGCTGTTCATTTAGAGGGGGTTTATTTTAATTAGTCAAGATGTTTTTATAGAGCTGCACTCACAAAAATGAAAATATTTTCTGTATTCAAGTATGTAGTTATAATATTTAATGCCCATTTCCCAAATAATACTACAACCCCAAGAGATTCTAATCTTCTCCCACCACAGCTAAGAATTCAGGTTTAGGAGGCTCTTCTCCCCTCTCTTACTTCCTCCTACAGATTCTATACATCATCTGTGTGCATTATTACCTTTTCTAGGTCCCCCACTTTTCATTTTCCTTGTTCTTTTTTCTTTTTAGTGTTACCGTATCTTGAGCTTTCTTGATTCTTGAATATTCATCTCTCTTTAGTTTATGACATAAAAGGAGATTTTCCCACTAAGACAATGAAATTGCCTCAGCTAACTACATACTTTAGCAAGTGAATTCATTTCTTTTTCAGCTTTGCAGACACAGTGAAATGTGTAAATAGAGACCTTAATTCCCCCTCAGCTGCAATCCATAGTCTTTAACACTTCCTAGGTGGAAGAAACACACGAATGCTGTTCTTTTAACTCGTAGTCGTTACATTGTAAATTCCCCCTGTAATCTCAGTCCTCCCCATTTGTGAACCATTGAATTTTTGGAGGACACAAATGGTGTTGGTTGACTTACAGAAAAATAGCAGAAGCCACGTACGTCTGTCTTCAGGACAGTTTTCTATCCCCATTTCATGACTTAATTTCATCAAATTACTATGAAATAGAAATTTCTTATTGAGCACAAACTATGGAATCTAGCAGCTTCTGTTGAATAGTCACATCACCCCACTATTAACTGTTCATCAGAGGGAGGTTCTGTATCTTAATTAGTAAAGAAGAAAAAAGATGAAATTAAACCATAGCTCCTTTGTAGTCATCGAATTTGTTGATTGCAGTAGAAACCATTCACTAATTTATTGAATCCTAGTTCCTGACCTGATGCTGTATGTAATTCATAAAATTTCATGTTGGGAAAGAAAAAAAAAGGTGTAAATCCAAAACTCTGTACTCTGTTTTCATGTGTGGTAGGGAGGGTCTTGAAGAGCTTTACACATCTCACTTGCAAAGTAAAGTAGAAACGAGTGAGAATTTGTACCATATGTCCACTTATTTTTCACACTTATGGGAATCATAAGTGATTGGAGCTCCTGAATTGTTTTATTTTATGAGAATTTTCTTTCCTTTTCAGAAATCTAACACAGGTCTAGGAAGTTTGAGATAGGTTACAATTAAAAAAAAAAAACTTGGTTAGCTTTGAGCAACAAAGTTAAAAAATATATAAAGTTTACAAAACTAAATTTGAAAACTATATAGAAGTATGAAATGGTGTATATTTTTTAAGCTCTTCTTCCACAGTTCTCACATTAGAATTAGCATCCTCAGTAAAAACAGATAAATTATTTGTTTGATAAAGAAGTTGCCATCGCCCAAAGAGCATGCTCTCGTTTTCAGTGTCTAGGAGGTAATTTATATTCATAACTGATAGTCTCTGTGTCTCTGTGTAGTGTGGGAGCTGGCCATACCGGATCGGAGGTTGGACCTGTGCCCCATGTCAGGATGGGATTGGTCATCCCAGACCAACCATGTGGCTTAGAGTGGTGGCCTTGGGTCCCATAATACTAGTCTGAAGGTTGACATCAACCACATTAGCAATCAGTCAGTGATGGTGTATAACATGGCCCAGTAAAAACTCTGAACACCACAGCTCAAGTGACCTTCCGTGGATGAACTATGCCCTACATATTGTCACACATCAGTCTGGGGAGGGTCATGTGTTGTGGGGACAGTGGAAGAATTTGCCTTTGTAACCTGCCCAGACCGCCTCTTACCTGTCTTCCCTTGACTGATTTTAAAATGCGCTTTCCTCTGTAATTGACCATAACCATGAATACAAGAGTTTCAGTGGCTTCTGTGGATCCTTCTAGTCAATCATTGCGCCTACTGTAACCCACCCTCCACGGTAGTGTCGGAGGTGTGGAGGACTGGGTCTGAACACGTGGTCTGGGAAGAATTACTACAATCCAGAGATCAAAATCTGCTTGTCTACAGGTGAAGTCTCTCTTAAATCACCTTTGGAACAAGTTGAGGTATATGTAAATACATATATTCTTACTAATAAAGATATATGCTAAGTACACAGATAGCAAGAGTTTTCTCATAGCACTCTAATCTCCAGTCATAAAGCTTTCCTCCCCAAACATTTCATACTACTTGACAAGGAAGAGTGCCTAAATATAGTTCATCTGAGGAGTGACTCATGATAATCCATAAGCAATCAGACAAAAAGCCTTCAGTAGAGAAACCACATATAGGGGAGAATTTGGCTGGCATCAAATACTAAGAGAGAGGTCCGTCTTCCCTTTGGGAAGCCCTGTGTGGAATGTCATAATCCGTAACCCAGGGCCTTGCCACCTGAGACAACTAACATGGCCTCCAAAATTGAGCAGGGACTACACACTACCCACCTCCCTTTATTCATTGGATCTAGAAGTAACCAATAACCAAGTATAGAATGAGGTGAGGAAGGTTAAGAGTGTTCTTAGTGGAATAAAGAATTGGAGTATTTTGTCATACTCACAAGTGTCACCGTGAGACATAGAACAGTCTCAAACCTTCGTGTGGGTGCTTGAGTTTCATTTTGCCAAAATGAAACTCAGGCAGTGCTCCCCCAGGGAGAATATTCTTTGTAGCATGGAAGTTCAATGTTCTTTCCCCCCATTTTGCTGTGCTCTGGGTGGAACCCAGGGCCTCATGCGTGCTGGGAAGTGCTTTAACACTGATCTGTGCCCTAGCCCCAGGTTCAGTGTTCTAGGGTATAACACCAATTTATACGGCATTTTAGCCTAGACATGAAAACTACTAGAGGTGGTGTGTAATGTGAACAGTATGTGTCTTGAAACAGCTTTCTTGAGTAGAAGCCTGTCCTCATACCACAGACAGCAGGAGTGTGCCTGTTTCTCTGTGTTTTCTTGTTAGCAAACAGGTGCCAGTCAAAATGGCAGCACCCTAGTACTTCCTCCAGTGGCTGCTGCTGGCCTGACTGAGAAAGGTGAGACGGGGCCAGTTCTTTTCTTTCAAACTTTGGGAGGGCGGCAAAACAGGCCAGCATTCTGAAGTGTAGTAGGATTTAATGCTGGACTCGCTCATCGCTTAAATGTAAGACAGTCCTTTTCAAAGTGTGAGTATTACTGGCTTAAGTGTAAATATACCAAGCAGTAACGGTGTGCCAGTCAGATAGCTGCATACCTATCATGTGCCGCAGAGTTCTTTATTGTGTTTAGGCCCAACTTGGGATCCTGGAGGTCGTGGTGCCAGTAGAAATGGGCACATCTTTGGCGTCCGTGTCTCCGTGGTGCAACACAGCTCTTTTCATTTCCTTTTCTCTTCTAAGACACTGGTTATTAGTTTCCCCAAATGGCTTCCTTAAAATTTTCTCATTTTTGAAGAATGCTATTTTTAGGTAAGTGGCGACTGCATAGAAATGAGTAATGACTCTTTTTGGGGTTTTTTTTTTTTTTTTTGGTTTTGTTTTTCTTGAGACAGGGGCTCACTACCTGGTTCAGGTTGGCCTTGAACTCATTGTGGAGCCAGGGTAGCCTTGAACTTGCAGCCATGTTCTGCCTCAGCCTCTTGAGTGCTGGCATTACAGGTGTGCCCTACAACACCCAACTCTCTGTTTTATTTTAAGGCTGGGTCAGCTGCCTTGACTTGGTCTAGGCTATTTTGTATATGTGACACCATTAAAAACATACAGTATTTTGAGTTCAGCCTCAGGCTCCTTCTGATGCGTAACATCGGACAGGAAGTGATTAGTAATCGCTTCTCGGCCTTTTGGCTAAGATCAAGTGTAGGAAGTGATTAGTGTTTTTATGTGGACAGGAAGGATCTGAAATAAGCCTCCAGTATTCTTCCACTGTGAAAGGTGTAATGTGGCTACCTTGCAGTGGCTTATTCTTTGGTAGTGACGGAAACAGTGAGGTTCCATTCTGTCTTCTCTCTTCTTTCTCTCTTCCAGAAGACCAAGGTTGTGTAGAAGGGCAGATGTAGCCAATTTTGTACCTGTGAACCTACTTGAAACTCACTCCTTGATTAGAGGAATCCTCAATCTCCCATCCTTCTCTTTTCTGGTGCTTGCTTCTCACTAAGGTGTTTACTTGGTAAACAAAAGTTTAGAAGAAGGTGACCTGTGTTGGCTTTCCTGAGGGTTTTGTGTGTAGTATCAAAGTGGTCTTTGTTTCTGCTTCCACAGATAGTCCTGCAATGCCACACTGTAAAACAGGGCTTCTCAGCCTCAGCATGACTAGCAATCCTGTGTTTGTGGTGGTAGTAATGATGGGGAAGCTCTCATATGAACTATGAACGCAGGATGTTTAGCGGCATCCCTGACCTGCACCCACTAGGTGCTAGTAGTATTTCCCACACTCATGCTCAATTCTGACAACTAAATATGCCTCCAGACAGTGATAAATGATTTCCTAGAGGGCAGAGTCACTCACCCCCGGTTGAGAATCCTTGTTCACAGATGTAAGGCTGATGGTCTCTTATTTCTAAGTTTTCCAAGAGTATGGCTACAGCAAACTTCTAGGTTGATAAAACAATCATTTCTCCTCCAAATAATGTATTTGTTTTCCAAAATTGAATAGCAAAAAATTACATCCTGGACTCTGTGTCCCATAATTACCAAAGTTTACCTTCAAAAAAAAAAGAATCAAAATTATTTGTATTCTCATAATAGAAAGACTAAGGTTAAATTACTTTGGAGTTCTTCCATCATTAAGAGATCTTGTTTATGGAGCAACCCACTCGGGTCCCCTCCCGTCTCTCAGGAGCTCTCTTTCTCTCTCTCAATAAATTTCTACTCTTAAAAGAGAAAAGAAAAATAAAAGATCTTGTTTATGACTATTTTAATTCCAAATTTTACCAGCATGGATGAAACAGAGTCTTGTTTACGCTCCTCTTTAGGAAATATCAGAGCTTAAGCAGAAGGATCTGTGCCAGATATTTTGTGGTTCTGTGTGTGTACTAGCTCTGAAAACCACCCTTAATAATTGTTTTCCAATTACTCCATGTGCCAGCTTTTTGCATGTAGGAAAAGACGAAAGGTTAAAAAAAAAACTAAATCCCTCACTTCGTGGTTCTGTGTGACTGGCAGCACATGGTACTCATTTGCAATACTAAACCACTCTACAACTCTGAATAGCAGGTAACATTTATCAAGCAAGGTGCAAACTTCTCCCAACATGGGAAATAACAGAATCTGTTTAAAGCCTCTCACCTACCTTCCTTCCTTGAAAGTGTATTCTGTAAATGCCTCTTTTTGAATTTTACTCAATTTCTGGCAAGTGGTACTGGATTGCTTAACTTCCCAGTCATCAGGAGTGACTCTGAAAGCAACCATTTGGGGCTTCTAGTAAAATGGGCATGGAACTCAAAAACAAAGAACTGTAGTTATTTTGGTTAATTCATACCTACCAAGCTGAGTCCTTCAGTTGTTCTATTTTGTTGGGAAGGAAAGAGCTTCCAAAAAAATCCAAGAGCTGTCCTGGGATTTTGGAGGCCTCAGCACAGCTAAAGCTGCCATCACCATCCCGAGATTTCTGCATTCATGAAATTAATCCTGATGACTTTCTCTTAGTTCTGATCACGTTAAATAGACGTGCATTTGTTGTGTGCAAGACCAAATGAAGATCTGCTGTGGGTGGAAACACTGAGCATTTATTAGTCCTTTCCCCACGCCCCTACTTCCTTGGAAGAAGCTGTAAAGAGAGTACAGCACAAGGTCTGCTCGCCTTTGAACTTGTGCATTTCTACCCTAAATGTGAATTCTGAGCAGCCTTTTATTCAGAGAAAGAATAATAGGCTGAAAAAGAGATTGATATTTCAGCCTTCTGAGTCTTCACTTTGTGCTGACAAATTAATCATCTGTTTTACCTTCTTTGAACAGTGAGGCTCATTGTTCTGTTTGCCAGGTCATATGCATTTCACTGCACTGCACCTTGGTGACAAAGGAAACTTAGGGGTAAAAAGGAACCCAGAGATGAGTCAAGGGTTTGGCTGTGGTCCTGTGACTCAAACATGGACAAGTGATTAGTACTGAAAGTTCTCCTGTGACACAGTGGAAAAGGCAGCAAGCCATGTTGATAGAGCCTAACACATTTTTCTAAGGGATGTTTTGTCTCTAGATTCCATGGAGTCATATTTAAATTTGCTCACTCACTCATATTTAAATTTTACCCAGACAGCCCAGTCTAAACCCCAGTGGATTGTGTAACGGCCTAAATACATGAAATGTACTTGGTAATTCTGACTTTCTGCCCTGGAATTAAAGATTGAATTTCTTTTTAGGAATAATGATACAATATTCCTATTTCTTGATCTACAGTGGTTATGTGAGTCTGCTCAGCTTTCAGTAGTACAAATTGGGTTGTATACTATCATATCTATGGTTCTTGGATGTAGTACTTAAATTAAAAGGTCTGTTTTAAAAGAATAATGGTAAAACCAACAAACATGACAAAATTTTACAGAGGAGAAAAAAACCTTATCTGTGGAAAATATTAGAACAACAGGACTTATTAAGCTTTAAAATACCATTTGTATAGTTTAATCAAACATCTTTGCAAATATACTTCTATTAACCATTTTTATAGGAAGTCTGTTACAAAAATATGTATTTTACACCTGTATGTGTAGCTACCATTTTATTTTGTGAAGTTGAAAATACTATCTCCTTTTCAAAAAATTGCTTTTTTGCTTTACTGATAAATTTTGTCTTATTTAACTAAGCCACGGTGGATCTTGAAACAGCACTGTGGGCTACATCTTCTCAGCCCAAGAGTCTTAAGCGTAAAAAAAGAAGTCTGAGCATTTACCGTATCTTACTGCGCTATTTGGTTAGAATTAGTTTGAAGCCAATAAAGGTGAGGCTCTATTCTCACTATCATGCTGCTCCTGTTACACGACAAAATCTTATTGTCAAGGTCCTCATCCCCTTATGCTAGTAGCAGTGGATTTGAAATTCGATTTCAAAAACTCTTAAACTATGACAGAGAGATCTCAAGAATCCACATCATATTTTAGCCCACACATTTGGAAAACCATAAGAATTTAGCTTTTTTGTGAGGAAAGAGGGATAAGGAAGTTAATCTTAGTTAATGGAAAACATAATTATAGTTTTTAAAGATATAATTTATGGGTTGTTTTTCAAACAGCCAAGCACTATTTGCTTACCACACTTATACAAAGTGTTTTCTTCACCTCCTGCCCCCATTATACTGCCTTTAAAAATAATTTTAAGAATTTTTTGCTTATCATTCTGCACATTCCTTATGGCTATAGAAATATACAAACATTTACATATAGGTGATTTTTTTTCCTATAAAAATTTGGGTCATACTACTCATATTTCTCATTAAATTGTTTTTCTCTTTTAGGAGTCTAATGTGGATGTCTCTCCGGGTCAGTTCACATAGCTTTACCACATTCCTAACTGTATCGTAGCCTGAAGTACTGATGTATTATAACTGAGGACTCGGGCATGTGTCCTGTGTTGCTGCCCCATAACAAATGAAACAACAAATATGCTGGCATAGTTATTCTTATAAACTAATATTGATATTGCAATAAGATAGAAAATTGTTAAAGGAAAATAAATTCTAAAAACTGCAGGTGCACACTGCAGCTAAAAATGAACTGGCCAAGTGCAGGCCCAGATCAGTACTGATGTTCTTTACTAAATGCCCGAGAAAATGGCACATACTCTTATTACTCCTGTCCTCTGAGCATCAGTATTTTGCAGAAGGTAGTTGAGGATGGGAATGAGGATTAACTGTGAGTAGGCATAAAAACTCTCATTAAGATATGAAAATATTTTAAAACTAGACCATGGTGAGAGCTGCACACCTCAATAAACTTACTAAAAAAATCATCGAATGTCACTTTTAAATTTGGCAATTCATGGTATGTAAGTCATACCTTAACAAAGTTGGTTAAAGGGGTAAAATTTTAAAGCAGTTTATGTGGCATCTTTTTTTATATCACCAATTAGCATCATCTGAGAAAAACCTTTGCCTCAGTCAAGTCGGTCTCAGCCCACTAACACCTGTTTGATTTATTACAATCTTAGAATTCTTGGAATTTGCTCAATAAATATTTTCTGCATTTAATTTCATAAGCTGTTTGGCTCCTGCTGATGGCAGTAGTCATTTCGCAGAGTGCCATCCAAGGAAACCATGACCTTGTTGCAACAGTGATGAGTTTGATCGATCCTGTTCAACCATTCCTGTCCATGTTGAATCCTGTACACTCAATATGTGCTAGATGATATGGTAGCCATTGAGAATGTATCAGTATCCAAGAAAAGTGAAGATATCTGCCTTCTTAGAGCTTATCTTCTAGCTTGAAGTCTAACAAAGAAGACAAGATCAGTATTTCATGTTTTAAACCTGAGGTTTCTGTTTCAGTGCAAATTCTGATTCATTAGGGATGGATTGTGAAATTCTGGATTTCTGTCAAGCACTAAGTGATGCTGATGTTACTGGTCTAAACACCATACTCGAACTTGTGTAGTCAAATACTATGTGGACTGAGATTTAACTCAAAACTGTGACTCAATGGAGGATACCAGTAGCAAGGTGGGAACCTATGATGACGTGCACATACAAGTGTTCATGGTTATGAGGTTGTGTTCTATTTCATATTCCTTCGTACTTCCTAATCCCCTCCGTTTCCTGAGATCCAAATAATCAGCTCAGATTGGGAGAGGAGGATAGTCGCTTTTGATTATCACCTGGCACATTTGCAGCTTGTCTTTGAGAGCCACACTGCCTGCTGTAAAGACTGGGAACACAGCTCTTTGAAACAGCATGTTCGCGCTATCCCTGCCATGGGCCATCCTTCCCCATCCACGCATTTGGAAAGTTAAGGAGTTTAAATTTGTCTACAGATTTTCTAAAGTTCTTCTCCCAACTCTTGATGATTAAGCCATAGGATTTGACTCAGAGTTGAGCCAGTGGATTATAATAATAGAATTAGTAAAGAGGTTGGGCCAAAGAAACCAATATTTTTTGCAGGCTTACTGTGCATTATAGAAACCTTAGGAGTTTATTATTTTCATTTTTCAAGCACAAAAACTGCAGCTATAACTCTCAGAATGTTTTATGTTCTGCTGATTTAAAAAAATGTGTACAGTATCACACTTGATGGTTAGCAGAACTAGTATTAAAATAGAAGTATTTGTATTTGACTTCAAAGAAGCAATGAAACCCTTAACTCCATACCCCGCTGGAGATTTCTTAGTTTGGGACTATTTTTTTTTTTCTGTTAAGATATGCTTCACTATTTACAACTTTTGAAGTTGAAGAACTACAGTTTTCTTTAAAAAATCACCTCATCATTATGTCCTCTTACTACTGGGAAACTCTGAAAATACAAGGGCCTTGACATTGTCTGTTATAAAATGTTTCACCTGATAGCTTTTGTGAACACAAAATAGGGAAGTGTTCTGTTCCTGTCTCTTGTTCTCTTCACATATTCCAGCATGAAAAGAGATAAGGTGTGTTCTAGGCACAGGCAACTTTAGAAATACAGAAACATCATCTGATGGAGAATAATTTATCTTTGTTATGTCTGGTAATATTTTTGGTTAGTCATCTTCAGAACACTGGATTTAATTACATGTTGTAACTAATTAAAGGACAGAGCATGTGATTGAGTTCCTGGGAAACAGAGAAGAAAATTTCAGATAATAAGAATTCTCATCAAATGTTTCTTGGGGTAAGAGGGGGGTCATTTCTTGACCTTTTGTCAAATGTAGTGCAAAGAAAATGTAATTAATGCAAGTGTGTTTTGTACGCCCAATAAGAGATTCTTCCATTGAAACATAACCTTTATGAGATGCTTCTGTTATTACTGGCTGTCAGGTGAAAATTAAATGAGCTTGCTCTGAGGTTCAGATTTATCTTTCTGTCTACAAAAGGCTATGTGAGAGGCCGAGGAGATACATAGCGTTTACCGATGATTCTCTAAATTAGTCCCATCAATCTGTGGTAAACATAATACATCCTCTCTTTGAAGCTAATGGCTGGGCCAGCAATGATACTCTGCTGGCCCAGCACTCTTCCTTTGTCTGCTTGGAAAATACCTGCAGCTACCAGGAATGTCTACCAGTTAGCATGCTGATGCAGTTATTTACTTAAAACATGTGGCAGCCTGAAGCAGTTTAGTGTACTGTCACAGATTGGAGAAACCTTCCAGTGGGATATAGTGCTTGGTTCCTTGTAGCTTGATGGCAATCATTCAGAAATGAAACTGAAAACTGACTTAAAACCGCTTACGTGTCCAAGTATTGAAATACAAGATGACCAAAATTTGCATATTTTTGGTTAATTTTATAAGATAATACAACAGGAAGTATATAAATGACAATTTCATCAAATTTACTCAATACAAGAATCGACTGATTGAAATGACACCTGACCAAGCGATGCTAGAGCTAGTCAGTATATAAATGCACTGCCAGAGTGATGCTCAGGGTAAACTGTTAAGTGGTTAAGTGGTTAATGGACATGGAAAGCCTTCCAGGCATGATCTTCAAAGGACTTGGCCTTTTTATGCTTTCTGTACTGGGATCCGTGTCCTTGGTTGTCACAGTGCACCTTGACCTCACCCTACCCTCACCATAAGATTGTTGTCAGGGTTGGCAAAGACAGCTGTCCTTCACTTTACCTGAATTTCTAGAACTGAGCAATATAGCAGGTATTAACTCTTAATTGCCCTCCTTGTTTGTGGTTGGTAAACTTGGGATCAAGGCTGACACATCCATTTTTCAGCAGTTAATGTTTCTCCTATCTGATCTTGGTGTTAAAAGGTGGGTGTCCATCAGCCCAGGCTTGACTTAGATTCTGGCTGAGTCACTGAGGATTTGGAGATGTGAACACACTTGGCTAAGCACTACAAAGTCATTAGTTTCCTTTGATAACTGAGACTTCATGGGTGTGTGTGTGGGGGTGACCTGACTTTTTATGGAACCAACCACTCGTCTCCAGCAGCGCCAGCCATGCTGAGGAGTGGTCCTTGCTTTGGTCTTCTATCATATTCTTGCTGCCAGTTTTGTTCAGAGCTCCAGAAGTGCAGGGGATGTGTGAACATGTCGAATTAATGAAAAACAAAGTCAAACATTTCAGAACCTGCAAAAGGTTCAATTCCAGAAATGAGCAAAGGTTTGAGAAGAGTCTTTTTTTTTTTTTTGTGAGGTTTATTCATCCTCCATAGACACAAAAATAAGTCTTTCAAAGAACATGAATATTTGAGGCACTTGGCAACACGCAATCTCTGGCAACCTCTCCGTTATTTATATCATGTAATTATACTTGCCTTTGTGTGTGTGTCCTTTTCATTATTGAGTCTAACATGGTCTTTTGTCAAATTTCAGTTATTGATTAGCACTGGCAACTCTGACGTGTGGCTTTTTATACATCAATAAATCTCTTTTCCCTCTTCTGAAATCATAGCAGATCTTGTTGGACATTTGGGGAGAAAACAACTTAAAATTCACTTCCAGATCTTGGCTGCCAATTCAGGACTTCGTTACTCTGCTGTTTGCCAAGATTTTAGCTTACTCCTTACTGAAAGTGCTGGGCTTGGGGGTGGGGGATCCCTGTTGCCAGAGTGAAAATGGAGTGACATCATTAGAATTCAGCTGAGTCTGTGACTCCCATGAAATTCTGGCTTTCGCATTCCTCTTCTTTTTTAAAATTTCTCCCCTCTTTACTGCTCTTCAACCCATCCTGTAATCTCTTCTCAAATGAGAACAAACAAAAACTGCTCAAAGGCATGACATCAGTGACCAACTATGAGTCTATAGATCTTTTTGAATAAATATAAGTAAACAACGAAAGACTTGGCCTTTTCTCAAGAGATTTAATCCCTTTGCCAGTTGTGCGCTTACAGTGTTAATTTTCATTGGGGGAATTTGTGTCCTCTTTAATGAGAGAAAATGAACATTGCTGGGGAAGAAACTAATGAATCATGAGTATGGCCATCAGGTATTTATAACTTTCTTTTATTATATAAGCAAATCGTCATTGCATCTATTCTATAGTGCCACCAAAATATTTAGTTACAGTCAGTTATTCTCAGTTCCTAATCTCTTTAGGAAGTAAAGAATGAAAGTTCTTTGATAAATGTTGTTTTCTTTTTCTGTGTTTATATCAAGATGCTTTGAGATTGTAATTGATGTTTTATTTGAATAAAGTTTCATAATTCCTATATTAAATGGTAATCTCAAGCCTGAAGAAGTTGGTGGAACTTTTTACAGTGCCTCATCAGCAGTCACCAAAGTGCCCCTCATTCTTCTGAAATTAACCACCTTGTTCCCACCTTTGTCTGCTTGTGCTGGGAATCATGTGCAGACTCACTAAACCTGCCAACTCCAGCACATGGTGAGTAACTGCTCTCAATATGGGTGAGTCCACAAAGTACAGTTTCAGAATGGGATGCTGTTTCCTCACAGAAAGTTTCCTTCTTCCTATTGCATGTTGGCAACCTTAATTTTGGAATATTTTTGCATTTACAATCAAGAAATTCTCAAAAAATGTTATTCTCACTGGCTTATTAAGGGCCCATGATTTATGGCACATTTAATTCCACCTGACTTCCATTGGGTGACTGCATCGAGAGAACATGTAATATATTCAGATTTTGTCGTAGCTGAAGAATAGCGTGTTTTTGTCACATATCAGATCCAAGCATTTCTTCGTTTTACTTGCTTATGTATTTATTTTTATAACACCAAAATGATTAGTACATGGGTTTTGTGATTTGTGTTGCTTCCAGGATAATGTTTCCACACCTTCACGGGTGAGAAGGCCAGGGTAAGCCATACAGCAAGAGCACTGTGGGTTCTGAGGAGCTGTTTACCTTCTTGTAGTGCAGAAACCTATTTAGGGTGATCCTTACACTGCTGTCAGAGCAATGAGGGTCAGCAGTTGTGGTGACAAATTAGTTTTGACAAGTTTAATGACCCCAAAGAAGAAAAGTCTGTGGCTCTGATAGCGACTGAGTAATAATTGGTAAGCTCAGCCAAGTGGGGAATGTGTTAAAATTCCCCAGCGCTCTATGGCAGGCCAATTACACCATTCAGCAAAGGGGTGGAAGGTTGCCATTGCTTCTTTAGCCCTACAAAAGCATCAGCAGGCTGTATTTCAATCAATTGAATTTGGTTTGGCGGGGATGTTAGGACCTTTATAGAAACAACTGGATCTTTCAAAGTACATTCCTAGGAAAAATGGGCAGAGAGCAAAAGGAGAGTTTTTGTAAGGCACCAGTGGACACTGTTGACCTCACTACTGGCGAATTCTCTTTGTGTGTACCACGGGCTACTTTTCCTTCATCTGCCTGGGGGTGGCAGGCCCTGTGGCCAAGTGTAGATTTGTTAGAGTGCATGATAAATAAATAATTATTAGTTATCAGCCCACAAAAAACAGCATTTTCATTAACTTATTCAACAAATGTTTTATTGTGAACCTAATTTGTGCTGGGACCATTCTGAGTACCAGGGAGTAAGATAACAAAGTAAGAGAAATTTCTTGCCTGCATGAAGACTATTCTAATGGAAGGATAGTTCATAGAGGAGCGATAAATCAGATGGTTCCAGGCAGGGGCGAGCTCTATAGAGTAAATAAATAGGGCATGTGGCAGATCTGTCAGTTTACTGCTATAACAAAGTGTCATAAATTTTATGGCTTAACAATAGAAATT
Organism: Hystrix cristata; assembly: GCA_004026905.1. NCBI lineage: Eukaryota > Metazoa > Chordata > Mammalia > Rodentia > Hystricidae > Hystrix > Hystrix cristata. The sequence continues at coordinate 35,722 of PVJO010004855.1, forward strand.
TAATGTCCCTCAGTTCAGTATGCTACAAGTCTGAAATCAGGGTGTCACCCGGGTTGGTCTCTTGTGACGAATGAGGGAAGGGTCTGTTCTAGGCTTCTGTCCTTGACTTACAGATCTATGTTTTTATATTCACACAGTGTTCTTCCTGTATTGTCAGATCACTTTCCCTTTGTATGTGTCTCTAGAGTGTCCAAATTTCCTCTCCTTAAAAGGCTACTGGACATATTAGATTAAGGCTCTCCCTAATGCCAAAGACCGTGTTTCTAGATGCAGTCACAGTCTGAGAACATAGGGGAGGATAGAACTTCCACCTACAAATTTAAATAAATATAAGTAAAGCAACCAAAGACTTGGCCTTTTAAAAATGTCATAATAGCAGTTAAACCACCTAGGAGACAGGGGTGAGAGAAGTCTTGAAAGGAATGTAATGGAAGTGAGACTTGAGGAGAAGAAACTGTCCTGAGAAGAGCCAGAGGCGGGTGTTAGGGAAGGGTGTGTGAAAAGCCCTGGGGTGGGAAGGGCTTTATGTATGAGATAGAGTAGCTGGAGTGCTTGATGGGAAGAGGGACGGGATTAAGTCAGAGATAGGGAAAACCAGACCACCTGTGCCTTGTTGACCAGCTGTAGAGCGTAACCTCAATTTTATTCTGAGTCATCCCCTCTTACATGTGGAGGATGGTTCAAAACCCCAGCGGATAGCACCTAACCCTACACATACTGTATTTTTTTCCTACTGTGTAGAGAAATTTTATCTTTTCACTTAAAGGCAACACTTTATAACTTCTCTTTGGCATATACAAGTTGCCAGCATCACTCACTCTCAAGCTATGGGGCCATGACTAAGTAAAATAAGACTCATTTGAACACAAGCACTGCAATACCAGGACAATGGATCGGGTAACTGAGATAGACCCTCAGTGACTAAAAAGGCAGGGAGTATATAGAGCATGGCGAGAGATTTCATCTGAGACCCCCCAGAATGACATGCAGTTTTAAATTTAGAAACTATTTCCGGAATTTTCTATTTCATATATTTTGGACCACAGGTAATACAAAGTATGGAAAGGTGAAACCTCAGATAAGGGAGGACTACCGTACCATTAGAAGGCAATACAACAGTTTAATCAGAGGCGTTACGTTTCTGGTTTTCATTTTAAACCAGCCTTACTCTTTTTGGGCTTCTATAACAAAATACCATAGGTTGGGTAGCTTATAAACCAAAAATATATATTTCTTACAATCCTAGAGGCTGAAGATCAGTGCACTTGGGGAAGACCTGCTTCTTGATGGTACCTTCTGCTTGTGTCCTCGCCTGGTAGAGAGGCAGCTCTCAGAGACTTAGTGCCCTTTTATAAGGGCACTAATTGCTTTCCACAATCTACTGACTTTCCACAGGTCCCACATCCTAATGCTTTATGGAATCTTGAGGGTTCAGATTTCAACCTATGAATTTGGAAGGACCACAAACATGCGGACCACAGCAGAGGCTGCATTTATAGAGCACTGCTGAAAACAAAGCAACATATCAAATGCAGAGTGGGGCGCAAGGCTTTCCTGAAGCCTGCACTGCAGCCTAACCCAGACCTCTTGCCCTGTGCTTCACCACCAAGGACATGCTGCTTTCTTACTGCTTCCTTCCACAGCACACTGTCTTCTGTCCACCTTCTAGACCTTGCCCATTATTTCTTCCTTGCCCATTATTTTCTTCAGCACCTACTCTACACATTGAACTCCTAGTCATTCTCGGATACTCCCTCACCCTTTAAAGTTACTTCCTATGTTATTATTCTACATTTACAGTCTGTCTTTGTCTCGTACTTTTTATTATGTCACATTATATTGCATTTCTTTGTTTGCATGCCTGAATGAGATTCCTGAGGACAAAACTATGTTTCGTTTATCTTCATTTACTGTGATCCAGCGCCTCAAAGCCCAACACATGTTTATTAAATGAATGACTAAGTGAAGTATAAGATTGGGCACTACACTTGAAGATACTATTAAGAACTCTTGGGATAGTAGAGTAGAAAGAATGAGGAGCTTTTTCGACACACCAGTCAGACTGTAATCCTGGCTAACATTACTTCTGCCCTTTATTGCTTGACTTCTTTGAGTCTCCATTTCTTCATTAATAAAATGAGCCTGATGATTCATTCATGACTCCTTAAAAAACTAATTTAGGAAACTTTTGCTGTGTGCACCTGACCCCATGGCCTGGTACATTCTCGATGCTCAGTAAAATGGTCTTTTCTTTCTCTTCCCTTCATTTTCAAAAAGCTTTATTGTTATTATACACAGGGGAAAGCACATGAAGATTCATGAAAACTCTCAATTGAGCAGTCGTTCATTTCAGGGTTTGGTAGTTGTATATGGCAGACATTTACCTCTGAAATATGTTTCCAGGGAGCTGAGAGAGTAGAAGACAAGGTTGGAGCAGTCCAGTGGAAAATCGGGGAGGGGTGGATGACAGGAGGAGTCACAGCTTTCCATTACCAATTAACTCTTTGTAAAGAACTTTAGGAGTGTAATCTTTGCTACCACAGAATTCCCGCAGTAAAGGTCTGATTCGTTAACCGCGATAATCCCTTTGTTTGGAACCTTATTTCCCACTCCCAAGAGGCTGCCTGATTGGCATCGTGGACACTTTGGGCAGAACATTTTGCACAATCTTACAATATCTACTGTGTAAGTCTTTGTGTGGACCTGAGCAGATGATGTAAATGCTTAATTTTTAGAACAAAAGGAAAAAACACTCTGAAGCTCTTTCCTTTCTGCATTTGAGCTGGATTGGGAATGAGAATTAAAGAAACTTCACCAAGAAGTCGGTTGGTACTGAGATTTCTTTGTCTGTTTTCCAAAGTCATAAGTGTGTGCCGAATAGCAAGGTGTTAAATATGGCTTCTGTTTAAAAATCACTAGTCTCCAGTGTTGCCTCTGGGGCGAGGATCTAATTTTCTGTGTCATTACTGCCCTGGTGGTATATCCTTAGGGCTGCTTGATAAGTTCCTTGGTTGACATGTCTGTAATATGCAAATGCCACCTCCAGGTTCATCTTGCAATTCAGAGTTTGAGTCTTTGTTCTCCTGCATACACAGCCTCAGTGCCTTTTCCCCAATACCTCAATAGCAACTTTGAAAATCTTCATTTAAGTGTGCTAATTATAAAGGTGAAAGCAAAGACATTAATTGGCTAGGCAGCCAAATCGGGGAAGTGTTATTTAATCCAAATGCATTGATTACTGCATAAACAAGAACAGGTTTAATGTGTAGGCAGTGTAAAACACTCTCTAAAAGGGCTCCCAACCCGCTGCCTGATGATTATTTTATCCTGCTTTTCCATTTGAGACCCCTAGGCCACACCTTCAAAGAAGGAACAGATACATAGATAAAGCACCACTTGGAGACTTTCTTCCTATTCCACTGCTCAGTGGGAGGCATGGGGGCTTAAAGGCCTAGTAAAGATTTTTCAGGTTTTAGCTCCAACTGGTGTACCATGCTGTGAGTTCCAGGGCAAGTTCTCAAGGATGGAGTTCTCAGACGATTTACCAGGGAAGATGCAGGGACTTAATCAGCTTGTGGCTGCAATTGTAGATTGTTCTTCTTGTCATTGATGTGCCTGAGAATTGAAGCATAAGTCCATTCTTTTGGGGGAGCTCGTATCATTTCAGTGACATTATAGGAAAAAAAGTCAGATAAAGGTTAAATATTCCAAGTCCTTAAAGTCTGGTCTGCTCTCTCATGTACAAGATTTTCTGCAAAGGAATTATTACTGTTTGGGGATTTTTCAAATTTGGCTCAGGGAAGAAGTTGCTTGAGTAATGAAAGGAGGAAAAAAATACAACGGGCTCATAGGATCAAAAAGAGAGAAAAAACAGAACAAAACAAAGCAAAAAAACTGCATGTAATGTCTTTGGTTCACCCTAGCTAAGAGTAAGGTTGAGTGTAAGTTATGGAAGAATGGGCTGAGAATCAGAGTGATGTCTCTAAGCCCTTTGGCTTCTGGGAAAGACCTTTATTTGACAGCCCAAATATATTCTCCTTGAAGACTGGGTCTCCACAGAATTAAACAAAGGGCATCAAAGCCTGTTCCATGGTGATCTGAAGGCTTCTGTCCAGGACATTTCTGTTGATTTGGATACCATCTATAATCTCAAACCCACGGTGCCTGCTTGTAACGTTTTAATAGGCAGCTTGGGTTTTTGGCAGGCCTTTGTTTAGTTTATTTTTCTCTAAGCTTTAGACTTAAGGAATTGAAATTTGAGAGCATTATTGTGTCTTGGAACTTGGAATTGAAAAAGCTATTGGAGGTGGGTTTTTGTTGTTGTTGTTGCTGTTCTTTTTTTCTTTTCAACTGGTGCATTGAAGAATGGAATTTAAATTTCATAAATGACCATTGGGCAGTGTAATCATATCAATGTTTTTTTGCATGAACAGTGTAAACAGACGGTTTGACCTGAGTTGAAGAACAAGTCTTTTTTCTCCTTTTAGTCTTCTTTTTCTTACCATTGACCTCTTCCCCTTCCATTTCCTCCTCTTCTCCTGCTCCTTCTGTTCCTCCTGCTCCTTCTCCTCTCCCTTTCTTTCTTTCCTAAATCCAGAGAAACTGTAGTAGGAAATATTTATGGACAGGGGTACACTCTGTAATAGGATCCTAATCACTTGTATTCTTTTGCTGGGGGGTGCTGGGAATTGAACTCAGGTCCTTGCACTTGCTAGGCAAGTACTCTACCGCTTGAACTAAATCCGCAGCCCCACCACTTGTACTCTTGCATATGCTACTTCATACAAATTCCCTGTCCTTCCCATAGCTGCCATTAGAGGGGAACTTCTCTTTGCTGATTAGAATGACACCTTTCTGCCCCTAGATTTCACTCCTTTGTGCTCTAAATTCTTGCTTCCCCAAACCCATCTTAAGGGTATCTGAAGAGCTCAATATATTTACCGTAACCAGGTAACAGTCTCTCCTTAACTATAATTTATCAATTTTTTTCATATGGCTTTTGAAGCCCCAAATGCTGGGAGAGAAAGTTTAATTTGACAGTTTGGTACTTTTTATGCTTAACTCTTTCCAGTCCTATTTAGGTAAGAAGGAAGCATCTTGGATTATTCCTTGTTCTTTAATTCAGTGCCAACCCTACCCACTTCTCACCAACCATCTTTCATTGGCAGGATGCTTTCATGTTTGTTAATACCACCTCTTTGAGCTTTGCACACAACAGCCTTTTAAAGCAGGCCATTCTGGAGTGGCAGAAATTCCTTCTGAGGCACCAGGACATCTCCATCCTGCCTTCTGTGGAATTCAAGTTCAGGGGCTTTTGTTTCTCTAAACAAACGAGCAAACAAACAATCTGTTTGTAGCTAAGTTGAAAAACCTTGGCTGAACTGTCTCCCTTTTTCCTTTAAGCACAAAATGAACTTCAATTTTTAATCTAAAACTGTAGAATTTAGATTAAAGAGTTGGGCAGAGCAGAACACTACATGCCCTCAAGGGAGGGTGTAGTGATGCTGATGGAAGGACTTTGGCTCATTGTCCTCACTTGCTGCCACCCTAAGAGGCCATGCTTCTGAGGTGTCTCCCCAAGTAACAGCTGCTTCCTGGGCTGCCTTCCTCTGGCACAGCTGTGCACTTTGGCCTTATGCTGCTGCCTCTCCCCAGCCCATCCCCTGTCCTCTGTCCCCTCTAGATCCTGAATTCTCTTGCTTTTGCTGAACTGATGCTCGCCAGGTGGAGTTTTGTGTGTGGTTTTTTTTTTTTTTTAGCTTTCACATCTCCTTTTATTTATTTTTATCCGTGGGCTTATTCCATGTGCACCATTGTCTGAATTGTCATGAATTTTGGACATAATTCCAGATCGTCAAAAGCATGTTTTCAGCTGAACAAACCAAATGAACTAAAAAGCTTCGGCCCCTTTTTGCTTTATTCTCATTACTCATCCCAGCAGGGAGGATGAGTGAAGAATGCATCCTCTAGATCCTGAAAGAATTTGTAATATTCGTCCTTTCTCCATAAGATACAGAGCTTAATCCTTGCTTTAGACATTTTCTTTTCTTTTCTTTTTTTTCTAAATAAACAGGCCTAATTGGAAAAAGCTGAGAGAGCTAAGCAGAAAAGAATAGAAAACATTTACTGAGCTTGGAAGTGCATATTGAATGCTGCAGGAAATTTGCATATGGATTACTTGATGAAAAAAATAGAAATATTCTCAGCCCATTAGTTACTGTGATGGACTCCAACTGACTAAACTCCAACTGACTAAAATCCAAGTACTTTTGCCTTGTTTTCTCCAACTGTTCTTTTCTGTAATCATTTCTCTTTGACCACAGGGCAGCTATTCTGTTTCTGTACTTTGTACTAAGGAAAAGACAAAATAAGGAATGTAGCTGTGCCTAGAAGGTGAGCAGGCTACCTCTGATTTAATCCGCCAACATTGTACTGTTATTTCTAAAAACATTGTCTCTTTGTCAGAGGCGCTTCCAAGTCACATTTTCAGCTCTAAACATGTGAAAACCCAGAGAGTCTTTTCTGGTGCCTCAGTTTCTCCATATGGAAAATGGAGAGTACTGTTTAGTAGCACTAATGAAGATGGGAGAGGGGACTCAATGAATATTTATAAAAGTAAATCAAGTCCTTGGAATATAAGATCCTACAGAAATTCAAAGCATAATTAAGGTAGGGAGAACAGATTAGTGTTAAATATATGTGTGAAACACATTTTACATTTCCTTCCAACAAAAGCTGAATTTAATTTACTCCAAGTGAGGGGGAGAAAAAGAAAAAATGTAGTATTGTGAATTAGGATTCTAAATTTGGATCTTGATATGTTGATTGGTGTGCTGCAGACATAAAGCAACATGTTGACATTTTTAGCAATTGCCTGTGTGTGTGTCTGTGTATCTGGGTGTGTGTGTCTATGTGTGAGGGGTGGAGGAAAGAGGGATATATATATATATATATTATATATATGAAACAGATCTAATTATCATTGGCAGTATTCCTCTAGGAGAGCCAGCAGCAAGTACTAGCAAAAGAATTGTTATCAAAAAATATTTTAAACTATTTATTTTTAATCCATAGAAAACTCATTAAACATGGATCAGCTCTTCGCATTGTGGTGTATGAGGCAAGACCATTTGTACAAAGAAGTGCTCAGATATTGCCTTCAGAAACCAATCTGTATTACTGTGTCACTGTTTTAGGGAACAATTTGAACTGTCACTTTCCAACGGAATCATTGAGTATTAAGAGATGTGGAAGTCAATGCGAAGATCAAAATATCAATATCTGCCAGCTCATTTCCACAATAGCTTGGAAGCTGTTGGAAAGAAAGGTCTGTGCAATATCGACTACATAAATGGGAAGGAATCCTAATAGATGAAGATGGGCCCTTTGCTTATTATAAACTCCTAAGTATTTCATATGCACTGATTTTTCCAAAGAATAAGACTATATATATATTCTCAACAAGTTTTATCATAAAAAATACCTTGTAGAAAACCCAAGTCTGCCTATTTTTCCTGGCCAAGTTCCTCTGAAGCAAGTGAATCTTTCATTAGCTTAATAAGGACATGGATAGATCTTCTGATGAGAAGAGGAATTCAACAGAGAACGTATGCAGTGCAGAACCCCAATTCCCTCCTAGAGAAAACCAAGAAATGGTGTCCTTTTATCCCACATCCCCTCCAAGAAAGACATCCATGTGAATATCTAAACCAGAATCCACTTAGGCAACAATCACAATATGATTTTTTAATAGATTCATGTATATTTTGGACCTTATTATTACAAAATGTGACCTGAGGACAGGCAGTATCAGCATCCTTTGGAAGGTTTCTAGAAATGTTGAACCCACACCCCACCACAGACATGCAGAACTAGAATCTGCCTTGTCAGGAGATTACAGTCACTGCCCTCACATCCTATTTGATATAGTTCTGCTTCAGGTCCTGTCTGTTGTCGTCACACAATAATTGCTTGATAAACTCTCAGTAATTGACTTTGGGTTTTTGAATAAATGATGATCCAGAGAGTAATTTTGACATTTGGATAATCTGACCCATTATTACCCATCAATCCCAGATTTTGATTACTGGCAGATTTCCAGGCACTCTGCTAGGTAGGCCCTGGAAACAAAGGCACAAACAAGATTGAGTCAGAGCTCAGGAGATAGCCACTAGGCAGATAATTATGTAGTGGCAGACAGGGAAAGAATTAGGAAAGGAAAACACAGTGTGCAGAGAAGGTGCAGGTTGGGTGGGCCTGATGAGGTCTGGTCTGGAAAGTCAGGAGTGTGCCAGGCATCCCAAGTGGTGAGTAGTGCCATTCTTTGGAGGTTTCTGGTTCAAATGGGTCACAGGTGAGCAGATGCATTCTGACCTCAATTACCATTTCCCAGTAGGAAGATGGCTAAGCAGGAAATGGATGTCAGTTAACTTTTTGCCCCCTGAAAAGACATTTTTATTGGCTATGTGATTTTATTTTTGAGGTACCAAAAGCTTACACGGTTTGTTCAAATTAGAAAAATAATAAACGGCTGGGGATTTAGCTCAGTGATTAGAGTGCTTGCCTTGCAAGCACAAGGCCCTGAGTTCAATCCCCGGTACCACAAAAAAAAAAAAAAAATTTGGGGCTGGGGATTTAGCTCAGTGATTAGAGTGCTTGCCTTGTAAGCACAAGGGCCTGAGTTCAATCCCCGGCACCACCAAAAAAAAAAAAAAATAAGAAAAATAATAAACACCACGAGTCCAGGCAGGGTGAAAACAAAAGCTCTAAACAGTACAGCATTTCTAGATCTATCTGCCTAATTGATTGTCATCCTCCAGATTTTCATGAACTGGGTAGACCTGTGGCCAGGCAGCTTCTTGCTGTCTCTTTGTCCCTCACCAAGATTGTCTTCAGGTCTTACTAGTGACAGTGATCAGCCAAGTCCAGAATCTGTCCTTATTGTGTTTTCAGTTAGCCTGAAATCATCCAGAAAGGATAGGGGTACTTTTTGTTACATTTTTTTCTTTCTCATTCTTTTTCCTCTACTTCTCTCTTTCCTTCTCTTCCTCCTGTTGAGACTGCTTTTCCATCTCAGTCATTACAAGTTTGAATTTGATTTGCATACCTAAACTGCTAATTATGCCAATTACTTGCACTGCTTTTGCATTCTAAGAAGTAGGAAACTGACCCCTTTCATTAAAGTCAGTGTCCGCTCACCCTGAAATTCGGAATTCGGAGCTATGGAAACAGGTCCTTTTTCTTTCGTTTTTTTCCTTGTAAATACATTTTTGAAAAGCAAGTGGCCAGTGACCGTATTTTTAGGGTCCAAACATTCATGTTTCTGGTCGTATTTTTCTGTAATCCAACATATATTTTTTAACTAAGTACTGCTCTTGAAAGATGAAAAAGAGTACTCCTGCTTTCATTTTGTTCTTGGCTGTAGCTCATAGATGGCTTTACTTTTTTTTCTTTTCTTAATTTGCAAAAAGCTTGCTTTCCTTCAGAAGAAAAAGAAGCAGCTCTGTGGATCATAAAGACATCATTAGCGTTTACTAATACAGTATGTTCTGAAGTTTCTTTACTACCATATCCTTTCAGTATTATTTACTGAGCAGCTAAAATAATTGGGCTTTGAATTTTTAGATTACTATAAAGCAAGACCTATTGTCACTTATTGCTGGATGTAATTGCACCATATGTATTTTGTGAAGCTATTTATTCATCTCCCTGGTGGATAACTTTGTCAAAATGAGTTGAGATATTTCTGTGTGTGCATTTGGGATCTAGAAAAAATATGCATTTTTTGTAGGACTTAGACATTATGAAGAACTTGATTAACATTTTTTGTCTCTAGATCTGAGGGTCTCTGTTTTAAATTGTACTCAACTTTTATTATTCTCCATTGTTTGTTAGAACAGACACTGGTTGAGTGAGTATTCATTGATTCTGAGGGGATTTTAAGCCCTGGAAGGATGGAGTAGGGGGAGTGAGATACACTGGTCCAAGTCCTAATGAAGCTCACTGTTCCTTGAAGATGTTATAAGGACATATTTATGGGAAACTAAACCTAACTTGGGGGACAGAGAATGTTGTCCTGGAAAAGGAATATTTCAGTTAGCTGTAAAATTGAGGTGCATAAGATTTCATCAAGCAAAATAAGAGAAAAATATTTTTCCAGGGAAAAGAAATGGCAGGTGCAAATGCCTTGAGGGGAGGAAGGCCATTGCATTTTTGATGAGCTAAATCTAGAGGAGGAGGGGCAAGGAGAGAAAGGCCAGGGTGGGGCTGGAGAGATGGCCAGGAGCCATAGCAAAGCTGTGATTTTTTTTCTGAATATGAACAAGAAACCTTTGAAGAATTTGACATAGAGGGATCACTTGACTAGATTTCTAGTTTTCAAAAGATGACTTTGGCAGTAGCAGGGATCCTAGATGGTGGAGGTGGTCAAGAGTGGATCAGAGAGACCCTGCATTGTTTGGAGAGCACTGAAATAGACCAGGTGGGGATGTGGTGGCTTAGTCTAGGGAAAGTCAGAAGGAAGTAGAAAGAAACATTGGTACTTGAGAGATTCTTGAAGACTTGGAGATCAGAGGTGGTATGTGGGAGAGGGAGATGTCAACTATGACTTCCAGTCTCTGGGGTTGAATTTTTGGGTGGGTAGAGAGCAAGAAATGAAAACTCTGTTTTGGGGTAGAGGTCACTGTTAAATGTTGAACTCTGTACCTTGAGGTGCCTGTGAACCCTCAGTATTGAGATGAATGGGCTGCAGGGCCTGGAGCTCAGAGAGGAGTCTAGACCAGGTTATCTTGACAGAGGGGAGTCTAGGCCAGGTTACCCTGACATCCCAGGTGCCTTCTGATGTGATGCAGATTGAATTCTTTTATCTAACAAATGGGAAATACTGAAACGACCCATTTCATCAGTCTCTGAGGAATTTTGCCTCAATGGAACTGAAAGTGCTATAACAATATTTAAGCAAATATTCAACCAATTCACAATTTAAAAAAAACTATCAAGTACCTATTATATATTAGGCTTCTATTAAATTATGGGAATTTCTGAAATATCTTTCTTTTTTCCATTAGTTAAATTACTTTGAAGAAAGGCTTAGTAAGTATGCATTGAATAAGGGCCAAGTTTTGTCACTGTTAGTAAATTGATAGTAGTTTCCAAGACCCCTATATTTAGCGAAATGAGAAGGGTTCATCCTGTAAGGTATTTCATTGTTTGGCTCAATGTACAACCTTGAGTTTCCTTTAGAATGATCCTGTTGACTCTTTTGTGCCAGGCCTCACTTTGCATTTGTTTCTCAGCAGCCGATGCTTCTGAGTGGCTCACAGATGCACACCATATTTTTCCCCAAGTTTGAGAACTATAGTTAGTTAAAAGGAAGATTATGCCAAGAACATAAGGCTCACAGTACTTTCTAGTCATAGCTAATGGCTTAAGTCTGGGCTCAGACCTTGGTGAGAATGATTGGTGTAATTTAGGGTAGTTGGTCCTTGTAAATTTAAATCACTAATATTTTTTATTTGTAAAGAAGAAAAGGATAGTGCAATTGGATTCTTCTAAGAAATATTTTTTTCCTTGTCTCCTTGGCCTCTTGATAAGCTAGCATTCCCTTCAGTTGAATAGAGGGAGTACCTGGTAGTTGAGCCAGAGGCTATGATTCCAGTCAGGGTTCTGCCACTTACTCTCTGTGACTTTGGCAGGGCCCTTCACCTCTCTAGTACTCAATTCTTTTCACTTATAAAATGGGGGTAACAAATACTAGATAATTTGAATGCATAATAGATGATGATGATGGCTAACATTTACGGAGAATGTACTATGTGCTGAGTACTTTCCTGCCAGCATTGTTGGCTCTGTATAATGGCAAAGAGATAAAGGAAGAAACGTACATGGAAACAACTCATCTTACTTGTTCTTTTACTTTTTCGGAAAGTAAGAATCAAGAGTGGCATAAATTCATTGCAGTGGTCAACTACGCTGAGTTATTAGAACAATATTCTCATCAAATCTAAAATATCCGAGGTGATGAAATATCCATATTCGCACACAAAACTTTACAACTTTAGGTGAAATTAGATATGTCATTCTTGTGACAAATGGAGGAATAGAAGTTGCATTGAAGTAGGACATCAAAAAGATGGAGTTTATACTTCTTAGCAAAGGTGTTTTCATAATAATTTTAGGAACTAAAGTTCAGGGGATACATGACAGTAATTGAATATCCCATCAGTCTCAACACCTAGAAGATCGTCATTGAAGAATATTAATGCAATTAACGACGGCTTTTTGTCCATGAGTGAAGGCATATAGGAGGAAGAGGCAAGGCCAGAGAGCCATTCGGGATAGAGCAGTTTAAAATTGGAAGGAGGAAAAAGAACACATGGAAGGAATGAAACGTTTTCTGATGCAAAAGCAATGCAGAAAAGCTCAGCCTTGGAGGAAAAGGAACTAGATGGGATAAATTTTGGAAACAAGTGTAAGTGAGTGGTTCTGATGAACCAGGGTGGGTTGTCACGGGAGATCATCAGTCCAAGGACTTTGGAGCGACGGTGAGGCACCACTCTGAGATCAACCCTTTGTGATGTCCACCAAGGCTAATACAAGGTTTTGAGTTCCATTATTTTCATATTGGCTGCTTTTTTAAGCAACCAGTTGCAGATGGCAAGAGGTTCAGGATTTATATTTAAGCAATGTATAATGGAAATGATGGCTTTTCGTTGAGAAAAGCAGTGTCAGGAAAACATCCCTGCCCCTCTCTTTCCTCTGTCGTAGTGGTAGGAATTTTACATTTGAAAGTGAAAAAGGCTTAAAATACAATTTTTAATCCCATCTTTCCTGCCCACTTGCATCTTTTCCAAAGCTTTTCAGGGCCAGATCTGGAATAGCAAGAGCCATTAAAAATTTGGCATCTTGCACTTCATTTTTTGGAATACACTCAGTGTGGGCCAATTTATGGTAAATTATTCTCTTCGTGTGTGAATTTCCTTTTCTCTCTTGGCAAATTCCTGCTTGCTTCTACACCCCTGCACACAGATCTTAAACACTCATCTATTACAGAATCTGTGTGGGATATGTGTGCAAGTGTTAAAGCGTGTGCCCATGGTTGCATCCACAAGTGCATATGTACATATTTGCACCTATGTGCCTATATGATAAGCAAATTGACTTAAACAGTTTGTCTTAGAGGTTTGTGTTGCTGAGTATATGTTAGCATACATTCTGTTTCAACCCGCAAACAGTTTCTCAGTCAAGAGATGACAGAATTCAGCAATCATTTTGGGAAACACCATAGTAAATAAATATATTGCTTAACTCTGTTAAACCAGGCATGCCAATTCTTAATAAAACTGAAATCGGCAGTGACACTTCTCATCTTTTCAAAGACAATTAATTACTGGGCAGCCTGGAGAAGTTGGCAGCAAGGGCGTGGCCACACACAGCCTCCGCACTCTGAACATAAATAAACTCTGTAGCTCTGTACTTATCATCTGGGACATGGGATTGGAACTTCTGCACCCGCTTCAGAGAGGCTGGGCTATAGGACAGTGATAGCAAACCTTTTAGACTTTTCAGTCATACAAACATCCCCGTGTGGCACACGTGCCATAGATTTGCCACCGCTGCTATAGGATTTTTGACAGAGGCATGGTATCATGGGATATTTCTTGACTTGTTTTTTAGCCATACTTAGGGCAATTCAGGCAAAGTCTGAAAGATCTTTGTTCTTTGCATGAGAAACTCTGATCAGAGGCTATTTCCTGGCATATTTGAAAGTATATTAGCTCAGCATTTTAAAGGGCAATTTAAAACAGTTCCTTTTCCTTTATGTACATAGAGAGCAACATTTATAAGCCTTGAATTATTGCTAATAACGTGTTCCCAATGGATCTGTGTGTGTTTAGCTCAAATTTGGAAAAGGGTGTGAAGGAAAACAGTTCACTTTGTTTTACTAGTATTGCTACAGATTTCTCAGAACATCAATAAAGAAGTTAATCCATCGCATCCACACGCACAAAAAAACAACCATATGTTGTTATTAGTATTTCCTACACGAATAGATATTAAAATGATTAAATATACATTTCACAGTAATTCTATAGGACATTAAAATCTAGCACCTAAAACCCGTAAATGCGTTTTATAGCTTTTGCGATGTTGGCCATTTGATGTCATCATGAGCAGTAACTAGCCCTACCTAATTAAAAGGCCTTAATGAGTTTACTACACAAGGAAGTCTAGGAAATCAATATGCTTTCTTACAAAGAGTTCATTCTCTCCATTTCATTTAGCATTTATTTAGTAAATATTCTACAATTACTTGAGTATATGCCAAGTACTGTAAGTAGTACTGGCAATAAAAAGATTAATAAGACTCAGTTCCTTGTGCTCATGAAGCTCACAACCTAGTGAGGGAAACAAACAATCCAATTAGTGTGCCTCCATGTGCCGGCCAGGCAATAGGCAGAGCTTGGTGGGCGTGTGTGGGGACAGGTCCATTGTGCTCTGGTGAAAGCCTGAAGGAAGGCTTCCCAGAGGAGGTGGCCTCAAGTAGAATGTCACAGGCAGTAGGAGTCACACATGAAAAGGCAAGAAGGCAAAAAAGAGCATGCTGCTTAATTAGGGAGCTGCCGCTAGGTTTGACTGAAGCCGAATGGGTGAGGTAGGGGGATAGGGGAGAGAGAGAGGGCCTGATCCTGTAAATTCTAAGCTGTGGCTCTCTGGTACTTTCTTCCTGTTTCTTCCCATTGATGAATTTCTCCCTCTCCCTCTCCCTCTCCCTCCATATTCACACACAAAACTTTACAACTTTAGGTGAAATTAGATATGTCATTCTTGTGATAAATGGAGGAATAGAAGTTGCATTGAAGTAGGACATCAAGAAGATGGAAGTTATACTTCCTAGCAAAGGTGTTTTCATAATAATTTTGGGGACTGAAATTCAGGGCATACATGACAGTAATTGAATATCCCATCGGTCTCTCTCTCCCTCCTCTCCCCCTCCCCCTCTGTGTCTCCATCTCCCTTCCTCCTTTCTTTTCCTTTTGCTTACTTCTCTTTTACTTCATTGATCTCAGTCTTTGGAAAGTTAAAAATGTATTTCTGAGCTGGACTTTTCAGATAAACTAGAGTTTTAGGGCATGTTTTTAAAACATGCAAAAATTATTGCTTAAAACCCACAAGATAGTTTCCCCAGCTTCTCTATTTCCTTACCCACCAATGTTCACTTCACCTGTAGTATATAGAAAAATCATAGGAGGGTATTGGAGTAGACTGAGTATATGTCAATATTCTGGATGTACTAAAGGTAGGACTGAGACTGATGTTTCTCGTGTCATCCACAGAGACTAGTAGAGTGTTGGCTGTGCAGGAAACTTACTGTGTGCAGGATCCATTTGGGGAACAGGGAATTGATCACTAGATATATTGGCTTGTATTTTAAAGTTTGAAAGAGTGCTTTTCTTTCATATAGAGTAGCACAACATCTGAATGTTGCTTTTATTTATAATTTCATAAAATTGTGCTTATGAAGAATGTACACAGGGAGTAACAGGTGCAAAGGCAAGAGCAGAATGGAACCTCTTCAACAAATACAAGGTATTCTTTACCTCATCTCAATGCAATGTTAGGATACTACAGTGTTAAACAAACTACTATGTCTATGAGAGGATAAATAATGAAAAACTGGTTGTCCGTATGTTGTGAAAACAAAAATTAATGTTTTTGTTGTTGTTGTTGTTGTTTGTTAGCTTTGATTTCATGTAGTCTGTGAATATATATCTGCTGAAACATGCACACATCGTGGGTTGGAATTATACCTGGCTATGTGATGGTGAAAAACACAGGTATACAGAAAATTAAATAATTTAATTGCATTTAGGAATGTTTATGTGCAACTGATTTTATAGCCGTAAAATATATTTGCCATACTGGCATGTAATCAAAGTACATTTATTGTGATCTGTCAACTCCTGAAGTGTGCATGTTCTAGTGGATGCATACTCACGGATTGCAAGAAATCTGTGCCAATAAGCAACAACAAAAACTTGTTGTGTTTCTACAAACTCTCGACAACCAATTTTTCATTGTTTACCCTCTTAGAGAATAATAATTTGCTTGAGATTGTAGTTTCTAGCATTGTATTGATTCAACGTGAATAATATATGATACTACACATTTGTTAAATAGCTGAAGGAGGGCCATATGATATTTCTTAAATACCAATGTTGCACCAGGGAGGATTCTTTTTCCAGTTGTGAATATAATGCCCATGACGGTGTTCCATTTAGCCCCAGCTCCTTTCAATTGTTATAAACCAGACACTTGATAATTACTATAAAAATTTAATTTAGTTCAAATGTTGGCACAGAAATAACATAGTTCTCTCCATATTGTCACATGGCTTCTTGAAAACAGATTTTTCCATTTTCACTTTTAAGTTGAACTCTCACTTACTTTGCCACCTCATTTAGAGTACCCTTTAAGATCAACTCATGACCCCAAATGTTAAATCACAATGAATTACCTTAAACCAATTAGAAACACATACAAACCACCCAGTTTGGTGACCTTTGTTTTACACAGATTTCCTATTAATCAAAAAGAAGGAGCATGACAGGCCAGGAAGTTGAATTTATGAGCAAGTTAATGGATTCATTTTGTATACTAGCATAACAAGGAAAAGAACAATAACTGGAATCTCTTTATTTCAGTTTAGGGAAGCATTAAAGAAAGGGTTTTATATCAATTCTGTAAAAATTTTAATTGTTCTTGAAAACCTGAATAAATGAGGACTTTAGGCCCCTTTGGAACACCAGATGAGTGGCATGTGCTTAAATTGGTTGACTCAGTGAGACCAAGTGCCATGCCCTCTTCTCCCCTCCAGGGGCACCAGTCAAATTTTCAGGGTCATATGGAAAGAAAGGGCAGATCTATTTAGATACCTGGCACATTTGGAAACTCAGCCTGAGTTGCATTGATTTCTCTGAAGTTAATAAACTCTGAAATTAACCAATGATAAACCATACCACAACTTCAAGTAATTTCCAATGAGGCCACATTACTCTAGATAAGGCCTTTGAAATAATATAAAATCAGATATTACCTCTTAGCAACCACATGGAAACACAGAAACCCCTGGGTACAGTGTTATTTTATGGACAAGAGAGTGCTTTACCTGGAAACACAAGTAAAATCACAATGTAAGAACATGCAGAAACATATTCTCTGTCCTCTGTGCAGTTGTTAGTCTGTGTGGAACAAGGAGCAGAAGGAATTGAGTATTACTCAGTATAATGGATTCGTGTACTAAATACTTTTTTTTTTGGTGCTGAGGATCGAACTCAGGGCCTTGTGCTTGCAAGGCAAGTACTCTAACCACTGAGCAAACTTCCCAGCCCCTAGATACTTTCTAAAAGCCTCAAAGCATTTGAATATTTCCTTTTTTCCCCTTTATGTAACACTTTCTACATAAAACTGATATGGTAAATATTAAGGTTTTCTGAAGCATCCAGTACTAATTAGAATGCACTGGAAGCCGAAACCAAAGTGGCACAAGGCAAGCCCTGTGTCCAAATGCAAGTCAGCTGAAGGAAGAATAAAATCAGGCGGCCCAGTATGCCCCTGATCTTTCTGTTTTGATTCTTTATCTTTTTTTAAAGTGACTTTTCTCATACTTTTTTCCTACATTTTCTCAACCTGAATTTAAAAATTAGAAAATACTGCTCAACACTCTTAAGCACAAAGCTGCCACAGGTTAGGTCATTAAAGTTTGGCCCCTTCTTTATCCTTTTTCTAGTTCTTCTGTTATTTTATTTCTTCTTTTTAAATCCTACCAAACCGAACATTTCCAACATGAAGATACAAATGATTCCTAGGACCTTGCTTCCCAAGGTATAATCTTTGAGCATTCAGACTTAATAAACATCACCTTATTAGAAATGCACACTTGCAGGTTCCACCTCAGACCTGTGCAGTAGCATGTGCTTTTCAGTAGGACACACGGATAATTCATGTGCACATAGAGCTGGGAAGTACGGCTCTGGAAGGAAACTTCCAGAACTAAGTGCCAATTCAGTGTATGGATCAACTTTCTCATGTCTTCCCAAGTGTTTAAGGAGCCTCTTGGCTGTCCCTTTGGCCATCTCCTTCTCAGTCACAGAAGTAATCTTTGAGTCATACTTTTTGAAGGCACTCACTTGATTCAAATAGACTTGAACTCTTGGGCTTTTTGTGAAAGTCACATTGACTGTATCCAGGGCATTAGAAATGTTCACTGACCTTCCCATCAGTTCCTTTCATCTCTCTTGTCTTTGGGCTGTGTGTGGAGATCTAAACTAGCATATACTGTAATTCATCAGTCAATTCTTGCTATATATTACAGTGGCAGCCATCACTAATGAGATTAATTGGTCTTGACTGATGAAATTGTAAAAGCATATAACTCCAAGGGTCATAAACACTGAGTCTTAATTGAAATCAAATGTATATTTTTAAAAAAGCACGTCCAGCATCATGGACTCCTCTATGTTTGGGTTTTGTTGACATTAGCAATGGTAAAGAAACTTGATCAGGAAGGTTTGCTGTTATTACTGCTTTGAATACAAACTTATGCTTCTCACCACTCTTAAGCAGCTGATTAGGGAAGGGAGTAATATTCTTTTGATTATTGGTTACACAAATGGAATAAATCCCATTTTAATTGTGTCTAATGAGGCTTTCATTTTTAGAACCTTACACAAAAGCTTCTAGTAGAAAGGGAAAGTAATATTTCAAAGGTCATTTTAATGTTACTTAATGTCAGCCATCCCTAATCAAACTAATATATAGAGATGATGATTACAGTCCAGTGTGATTCTTTAAATAAGAAATAATTTTCTAAATTAGCAAATGGGTGCAAGCTCAAATTCTTTAGATTTGAGGCAACTTAAAATTTCTAATTAAAGTTTGTTACCTAAAAACAGCCTCAAAGTTAAGGAGATTTTTCTCAAAGTGAGGTTTCATGCACTGCAGTATTTTCAAAACCCGTGAGATTTAAAGTTCTGTCACTCACAGTTTCATGCACTATTCTTATATGTGTCTGCAATTCCACTGAAATGTGCAAATGGCTCTCCTTGATTGTGCTCAGCAGAAGAACGTAACGGGCAGTAGAAATGTGGGATGTCTGCTGGGTCAGGAGGCTACTGAAAGAACTTGTGGGCATGTCTATCTTAGAACCAGACATCTGCCTAGTACCAGATTTTAAGTCAAGAGTTTAAAGAATTTCTAGTAAGAGATTGGTATTCTTGGATTTTTGTTCCATTTGCTGTGTGAATGAAGATAACTTTGCCCTACCCTGGCATAGAGATACTTCTTTCAGTCCTAGGGTAGCTGCTACTATGCTACTCCATATGACTCTTGTCTGAATTAGAAAAGAACGGATTTTGCAAAATGTTTTCCTCTGGCAGAAGATTGTTGTAAGAAAACGGGCAATGATCACAGTACGAATGGGATTTTCTAACTCACTCGCTCACACGGGGCATAGAGGGGCCCCATGCACAGAGGTGAGGTCAGAGAATTTGCATTTCTGACAAATCAAGGTGACACTGATGCTGCCACTGATCTGGGAAGCCTGTCTTTGAGCACCACTGTTCAGAGTTCTTCATTATTGAACTTGACCAGCTGTATACACTGACCTTGGTTTCTACCTGAATCAGCTTTACATTTTATTCATTTTGTCCTATTGGACTGTTTTAGTTACTTTTCTCTCGCTGTTGGGACAGAATACTCGACACCCAAAGTTAGGGGAAGAAAGGTTTATTAGCTCACAGTCTGCAGAGGTTTCAGTCTATAGTCCGCTGAGTCCGAGGCAGGGTGGCATGGCAGAGGCAGGGCGGACTGGCAGGGCAGACCGGCAGCCAACCGGCAGCAAAGTCAAGTCAGGAAATGCAAGGAATGTATGCAAATAAGCAATGCAAACAAGCAGCTAGTTAGCTTCTTCCTGTATCTTTTATCTAGGCTACCTGCCCTTAGGGCAGGTAGCACTCCCACCCTTAATTTTAGTTTCACATCCTTGATCCCAGCAGAACCATGCCAAACTGATCAGTGGATCAATTTAGTAATCACACACTCTAGATCCAGCTATCTCTTACCACATGAGGCTTTGGGGGGACAACTAGACACAAACCATAACATGGACTTACTCAGTATTTGTTCAGGGATGAAGAATGCTATTTAGATGAAATTTCTAACGTGATGAAAATACATAGCAAGAAGCTGATCATGGAATAAACACTCAGTGAATGCCAGCTGTCTTTTCCACCATTCCCTGCACATTATTGCCATTTGTCTCTCTTTTGTATCTTATTTTTTTACCCTTCAGCTTCCCTGTTGACTCTAAAGTTTGATTGTGTGTTATTTTTCTCTTGTCTACCAGTACATGGTCTGTAAATCTTGGACAACCTCAGGCCTGGATCCAGTTGTAGGTCACCAGGCTTTTGGTTTGTGGTCTACAGCCAGCCAAGGAAGCAGAGGACCTGAGACAAAGCAATTGCTCAGTTATGGAGGAATTGGTTGGTGGCTATGAGAAAAGCAGTCAGTTGACAATTGGGACCTTACCTTTCAGAGTGGATCTTGCATTACAGGAACTTCAGTGAGAAAGCCTATGATCAAAACCAGGGAATTACTCATAATAGCCCTTCCTTCCATAAGTTTAAATGTTCATTTGTGAGGTCAGAAGTACATAATAAAGATTTGGAAAACATGAAAGAACTAAGAAGAATAAAAGGCATCCATTGCCCAAACACCCAAAGAATCCAGTTTTTGCATACCTTGGAACAATGTTTTGTAAAATTGCCTACATGTTATTTTATTTTTAAAATATTTGCATTTAATAGACATATGAAAAATGTCCAACATCACTGGTCATTCGAGAGATGCAAATTAAAACAACCCCAAGATTCCACCTTACTCCAGAAAGAATGGCTATTATCAACAAATCAGCCAATAACAAATGCTGGAGGGGCTGTGGAGAAAAAGGAACCCTTCTCCACTGTTGGTGGGAATGTAGTCTGGTGCAACTGCTATGGAAATCAGTGTGGAGATTCCTAAAAAAACTAGGACTACAGATTCCATTTGACCCAGCTATTCTCCTTCTTGGTATCTTCCCAAAAGAAAAGCATCATATCACAGCGATATATGCACACCCATGTTTATAGTGGCAGTTTGTAATAGCTAAGTCTTGGAAACAGCCCAAATGCCCATCAACAGCAGAATGGATAAAGAAAATGTGGGTTTTTTTTATACATTGGAGTACTATTGTGCCATAAAGAAGGATAAGCTTGAGATATTTCTAGGTAAATGGATGCATCTTGAGACCATACTCTTAAGTGAAATAAATTGGACACACATGTTTAAATACTGCATCGTTTCTCTGATGCAAGAATGTGAAAGTGTAAATAAAGACTAAAATGTATTATATTGGGAAAGGGAACAAGGGAGGGGAAAAGGAAGAGAGGGACAAGAGAAATAAATGGAAGGAAAAACATGGAAACAAAGCTTTTGTAAATGAGGGAGGAGAGTGTGAAGGGAGGAGTGGGGAATGGGAAAAAAAGAAGCAACAAGATATGTCATGTACAGGTACAAATCCCCTATGACGAATGTTATCACTACGTACATCTAAAATGTACCATTAAAATAAAATAAATTATGGGGATTTAGCTAAGCAGTTAGAGCGCTTGTCTTGCAAGCACAAGGCCCTGAGTTCGATCCCCAGCACCAAAAATAAAATAAAATAATATAAAATAAAATAAATTATGAAAAATAATGTAGAAAAAATAAAATATTTGCATTTAACTGAACTTATAAGCGTAAGAGTGAAACTGCCTCAGGGAGAGGAAATTCTTGTGCTGAATTGCTAGGTTATTCCCATAATGAATGATGATGAGCCACTATAAAATTATTTGCTTTCACATTTCATCCAGAGACCATTGGAGAAGCAAACAGCACCTCCTTCCTCTTGCAGAATCTTCAGTGTGACAAGTTCATTCAGGTGTTTGTGACGTGTTCGGTGTTAGGCCTCCCACCATGCCATTTGTCTGTCCTTCAGTGCCTAATTTTAATGGTCTTGGGATCATAGTTTCTTCAAGTAAATTTCTTCACCAAGAGCGAATGAATGGTATATATTATGAGCCCTTGCATACATGAAATTGCCTTTCTCCTGCCTTTATTTGTACAATTCAGTGAGATCGAAGTCTTCACTCTTAATGTTTTCCCCCTGAAAACTGAACATGTGATGCTACTGTGTCATCTTCTGGGTTTTCATTATACAGAGGAAACATAGTATCAGCTGGATTTTCACTATTTGGCAGACATTTTGTTTTCATTTTCAGCCTGGCTGCTCATAGTTTCTTCTACCTTAGCCATTTTAAAATAGGATATTATGAGATGTTAATCATTTTCATTGATTTGCTCAAAATTTAGTGAGAATTTTTGGGTTTTATTATTGCTTCTATTAATAGTAATAATAGCAATTAGTTGAATTCTGATTGGACATTTAAATAAACATTTAACTGGGAAGACCTGGGAAATGCTAGCCTATGTAGAGTTTATGTCTAATCATGTGGACAGTTTGAATTAGTCTAGCACATATTTAATCACTCTGTGGTAGAACTATGGGTCTTGTTTTATCTGGTACTCACAGGAACCTTATAAATCTATTCTAAAGTTGTTCTCCACTCCCATGCTGGTGCCAAAATAAAATGCAGCTTTCTCTCTGAGGAGACTGTGGGAGGGAAAGAATACTGGGGCTTAACCAGCTTTGGGCATGTGCCCCTGGAGTTGGCCCAGAATGAAATCCACCCTACAAAAGAACCTTGCTAGGAACCAGGCAACAGGTTTAGCTGGTCCAAAACCACAGGCTCATTTCAGAGCTAAGTGTCGTCCATCAGGTGATTCCAAGTAAAATAAAACTGAGCTCCAGGAGTTTGCTCTCAGTTGTCATTCAAAGAGAACTTTAAAAACAGAGCTTTGGTCAGCAGAGACCACTTAGCTATGAATTAGGAGTTAATTCGTAGCCCCTTTATCCTTAAACTAGAGAAACACTTGAAAACCTGCAGAAATAAGCCCCTCAACTTCTCTTTTCCTCTAACGGCATGGCATTATATGCCCTTTGCTGCTGACAAAAAGTAGTTGGCTTCGTCAGCATTCATTTTCCATTCAGGCTAAATTTATTTTTATGTGAAATAGAAATCAGGAAAACACCAAAATTATTTTAAGCAAAATATCAAAGTTGAAATAAACCAGCATATGTCTGTGAAACATGTATAACTCTCAATCAAAAATATGCGCAACTTTCATAAATTTCTTAAAATACTCCAGCATGCAAAATCTGCGTAACTTAAATAGACGGAGTTATTACATGTTTAATTCTTCTTTCTACTTAGTTAATTCTTTACTTGAAGTTGAAAAATCCAGTCACTAAAATTTGGCCAATTCTGGGTCATCCTTTGTTGTAATAAGTAAGAGAACCAAGGAGTTTCATAAAGTCCTTGCAGTAAGGTTCTGTGATTGCTGCTAATTTTGAATCAGAACCTTTTCGATCTGACTTGTATTCTTCACTTGTATTCTTTCCTACACCATTCCCTGCCCCCATAGTCCTTTTTAAGAATTGAGGTTTCTGGATTGCTTTAAGTATATTATACCTTATTCTAGTAGATTTTTTCATATTTCTAACTTTTCCTTCTAGTGGACACTCAAATGAAATTAAAACTATCAAAGTCACAGAAATATTCTTGGGTTTAACACCAAAGGGAGTGCTAAATGATAAATCTCCCTTTCAGATATATGCTTTATTTATAGGCTTTCCCTAATAACATTTTCTTTATTGGATTGTCACTTTAAGGATTAGAATCACTTTGATCCTGTAACAGTAGCTGATATTTTGCCCACAGAAAATATTAAGTAGTTGTTACTGTCAATAAATGTTAGCAAAAGAAAGACACATTTGCTGAAATATCCAACCTTTCATTTTTAATTCTCTTCATGAATTATGTAAGAAAAATTTTAAGTAAAGTTTAAACTGTTGACAAAATAATATGACACTAAATGAATTGTGTGTTTTTTAGTTCCCTTTTAAGCATGTTTATAACTATATCTCATTAAGCTTGACATTATCCTACATGTTAATACGGTGATTCTTTTGGGAGTTGAAAACACTCTAGTTAGAGTAATTTAGTTTGAAGGATAGTTAAGGAAGTTCTGATCATACTGATCTAGTGGACACATGCCCTTTTCATCCTGGACTCACATCTTCAATTCTCTTTTTTCTCATACATCACTCAGATTTTTCTTGTTAGTTTATTAGTTGCCAGAAAGTTTCTTCCTTCCTGGTTTTTTCAGTTTACACCAATTTGGAAATGGAAAAGTGTGTTAAATTTTTAATAGATCTTTAAGACACACATTACCGTATTTTTATTAACTGAGCCAGGTGGCGCACCATGAATTATTTCTGACAGAAGTGATCACAGAAAGCAGTTTGGGACCCAGATCTAGTATAGGAAGTGGCATGTATATTCATTGGAAAAATGCAGTTCACATAAGCGTATGGATATTTTAGCAGTAGTACTTGTTTCTGTTTGGATTTAATTTTATTTTATTGTTTCAAGTGAAGTATAAACTAAAGACTTTATCCCCCTACCCAACCCCTGAGTCAAACACTCAGGGTTCTTCTCAATAACGAAAGGCTATTTTTTCCTTTTGCAGTTTGAAGGTTGCAAGAAGGCCTTTTCCAGGCTCGAGAATCTCAAGATTCATTTACGGAGCCACACAGGCGAGAAACCGTACCTGTGCCAGCACCCAGGCTGTCAGAAGGCGTTCAGTAACTCCAGCGACCGTGCCAAGCACCAGAGGACACATCTGGACACTGTAAGAACGGTGGCAGCTTTCTACCTTACAGCAAAGCCAGGTGTACAAAAGTGCCCCTCTGACAGTGCGGTGAAACAAGTATTTGCTTTGCGACCCGCAGGTTACAGGGGCAGTGCCAAGGGCAGCAGCAGAGCCCGGTACAGTGCCCAAAGGGGCCCTGTGTGGCCGTTTCATTTTTTTGAAGTCACAGGTTATATTCTAAATATTAGCACTCCTTAGGACAAAGGGTTACTTGGTTACTTCCATATATAAAACACAAGGCATTTGCTTGGTTGTTGACCTGGTACTTTTCTTATTGATGTGAGAACTTTGCAGCTGACATAGTTTTTAAAAGTGAATCTGGCCTTTTCCTTTAGAAACACCTGGTATTTTTCACCTTCAAGTGATCTAGAAAGAAACAGCAAATATTTCCCAAGGGTTCAGTTTCTTCTGCTTCCTCTGTGTTAACAGCCACATATCCTTGGATATCAACCCCGTGAGAACAATTGATTTTTATTATCACACCCTTAACTCCTTTAATGCTGCTACATTTTGATCATTCCCCAGTGCCTTTTCTGTTTAACTCTTGTCTTTTATTTTTCTCATTGTGTTGATAGCCCTCCTTTGCATTTCTGGGGCTTTGATGCCATTTTTCTTACATGAGACCAGGTAGACCTATGTAATTTCACTTCACTTAACAAAGCCATTGGGATAAATGTATTATAGATATCCCAGATCTCTTATCCCACGTTCTTGCAAATAATGTATTCATGACAGTATTTCTCAGTGTTAACATTCTGATGTCTATTATTAAACTACACCAGAGTTTGAATTTTGAAAAGATACTGTTATTTCTACGCACCTTCTCATACATATTTAAGATTCTTCTGATGTTATAGTTGACATATTTATTAAATTTTATATTAGTCTCTATTAGTCACATTGATAAAAGTCATGTTAGCTACATGTCACATAACCTTTCTAAATAGAATTATCTCCTAATATACATTAATGTGATGGTTTGTCTGATAAATACCTGAAAAACAGAATAGTATGAGCATAGGAAGGCTCTTTTTGGCTCTTGCTGAATTTAATTCAGTGATCTTAGGACCAATAGAATTGAATAGAATATTAAATGAATAAATGTGGCGATCATTGGAGTTTTTAATGTAGAAAAATAGAAAAAGAATAATTTTAAAAATCCTATTTTGTTGTGTCTAAAATGATCTTCACTGAATCCAATAGATTTTCCAAATTGTCGTTAAACTTTATCATGGAAGAATGAACATTCATGAGGCAAGATTGTCTTGAAGGAGTCCTTACGCTCTCGTTAGCTATCTGTAGTTAGAACTATTGTGAGGCTACGTGCTACAGTTCTATAGTACCCTTTACTTGGCACTAATTTTAACTAATCAAACAAAAGTATTTTCAAAAATCATTTGAGATTTTAAAAATGTGTATCCTTTTTAAAAATTTTTCAGAAAAGCCACTAAAGAAGGTAGTTTTTATGATTTCATTTAGATGCATTAGTTCTTAAAACTCAGCTATTTTTTGAAAAAAAGTTATTTTTCTATTAAATCTCTTAAAACTATCATCTTTTCCTTGCAGTTCTAAACAAGTTTTTTAAATTTTTACTTATTTAACAAACTGGTAAGCTCTTTTGAAACCACACAGAAGTTAAACATTTGTTTTAAGAAGCAAACTATAGTTGCTGAATAAATTTATGATTTAAATTTAAGTTTCTGCTCCCTTTCATTAATCATTCCTTATACAAATACTGTCAGAATTTTGGATAAGGTATCTTTCTTCAACTAAGTGGATTCTTTACACATAGGAAAATGATTTTCCCATAAAGATTACTGAGTTCTTAATTCCAGCCCTGAAATGTTTTATTAATTCACTTCTCTGTTAACCTTTTAATAGCTAAACCAAGGGAAGTAATTATCAGTACAGATGAAAAATAATGAAATATATAGCTCCATAAAGCAAAACATCCTGTTTAAAGCTTAGATAATCTGAGATAAAATGACCAGGACAGAGTACTGCTTAGGCCAATCCCTGACATTGCTGTTTTGGCATCCTGGTCCCAGGTGGTGTACAGCAAGAACAAAGAATCAGGGCTCCTTAAGAGGAATGGTGTCTATTTAAACTTTGTCCAGGAACATCTCAAAATTAAATACTAATGACATTACCAACCCAAATCATAGAGGCATCAATTTCTGCAACATGTTAATATTCATAAAAGCCTTTTTACATGAAACATATCTTCTCATGCTCAAAACATGAGCTTATGTGCTCATAATGGCACTTCAAGTACAGATTTTGGCTAGTATTTCCCCTAAAGCTGAGACAGTAAAAGGAAAGCTAGTTTAAGAAAGCTGTATAAACATAGAAAAGATTCTCAGGTTAAACGAGTCTTTCTTTACCAGAATGGAAGCTTATTGGCAAGTAACTTTCCAATAATGAGCTCACCATTTTGTAAAAATTGAGGTATTAGGATCCTGGTTCATCCATTGTTCATTCTCAGCCCCTTTGTACCAATGCAGTGCCTAGCACATTCTGGAAGGGTGTGAGCTACCAAGAGATCTTAACCTGTTAGCCAATCAACAGACATATCAGATATCAAACTGGGTATGTCAAATTAAATTACATATTTATGATTTTACCTTGTTTGTGGAATTAAAAATGGAAGAGAAAAGTATTGAACCACAAATAATTCTTCCAGCAGGGAAAACAATATAACCCACATGTATGTTGGCCCACAAAATGGCAAGCATGCACATGGAAACAAGAGTACAACTTTAACAATAAAAGAAAATCTGATTTTTTTCCCCTAGTGTAGAAGCTTTCTAGAGCAAGATTACTATTTTGGAGACAAGGTTTCAGTTCTCCTCCTGAATGTTTCACATCATGAAAGCACAGCTGTCCTCCCTACCTGATGAAGTGCTAAGTTACTAAGTAGATAAGTGACAATTAATACCTCTTACAAGTACAGTTAATGCTGGAATTTTTTCTTCAGTTCTTGGAATAACCAGAAGGTTCAGATTGATCTCACAACTGAAGAGTGATAATTTTAAGACCCTTGAGAAGAATTTTGTCATTATAGTAGAAGTAGGTGATGGTGCTGACATTTTTGTGTATGTGAGGTGCAGTCATTCATTCACTCATTCATTCATTTCTAACTATTATGTACCAAGCAGCAGGGATATGCTAACAAAATAGATTCCAGACTCAGCCTTCGACTCCATACCTCACATCTCTCAGCAGCATAGGGAACTGGAAAAGCCAAACTTCTCTTCTTAATGACACTCAGCCAGGGGCTTATTCACTTAACTCAGGCTGAGCACTAGGACTCCTCTGCAACTAATAGCATCAATGTTCTTCTTGCTAATTTTTCATGTGTCTGTTATTGAAACTTACTGTCTCTTACTTACTTTATGCTAATTTTTCCTTCTTAATTCTCTCCCTCTCTCTTTCTGAATCAGGTTTCTTCTGAAACATACCCAGTCTTTTCTGGACTTTTCTACAGCCTCTTTACCTGAACTCTTAAAGAATATGTGTTTACTAGTTTCTGACAGTACCAAAGATTGTTCTCAGGGAAACGTGACTGTAAGTATGACTGGAGATGCTTACTAATAATTTCCACATTAAAAATTCCACAAGAGGTTTTGTAGTTAGAGTGCAATTTAAAGCAATCTCTTAAAAATCATCAAGGATCAGACAGCTCTTTGTTTCTTTGAATCATGGTTCTTCTTTACCATGATTCAAAGTTGCTGGGCTTGCTAATTAAAACATGTGAGTATTACCTAGCACTTCACATTAGTTGGTTGGTAACAGTTCGTGCTCTGAATAGTCTTCAAGTAAAACCTTCCCCAGTTACTTTTATAATTTAACCACGGCCTGTTTTCCTTTTTTCTTTCTTATTTAGAAACCTTATGCTTGTCAAATTCCAGGATGTACCAAACGCTACACAGACCCAAGTTCCCTAAGAAAGCATGTGAAGGCACATTCTTCCAAAGATCAACAAGCAAGGAAAAAGGTAATTTTAAAAGAGAATTTTCCATCCAGAAAAGGCACATTTAAATTACTCTTGTAGTGCTTGGAGCTTCCGAAGGGCATTGGAAACTCTTATACTTTTTAAGGTGTAACATGCTTTAGATGGTTTGAGGAGGGAAGTCTTCCATGAAGTAATAGCGAGGCTATGGTAGGCACAGTTGATACAGCCAGATAAGAATTTCTGGGCAAGGCTTGTATAGTTAGAATCAAAAGAAATTGGTGAAAGTCTCTTAAACTGGGAAATAGCAAAAGGCTTTTATGGAAATTAAGTCTAAATAGCTAAGAAAACTGAACTGAGAAAAACAAATAAACCCCTTTGTGGAGAGACTTCCTATTTCATAAATTATCACTTGGCCAAAATCATTTTAGCTTTATGAAAAAGGTAGGTGAATCTGTAGGATAAGAATAGAGTATTCTTAAAAAAAAAATTAAAAAGTAAAAAAAAAACAAAAAACAAAAAAACCCCAACCAACTAAACAAACAAAAAGAATAGAGTATTCATGTTAAACTTAGAGAACAAGAAAGTTTCCTGATAGTTCTATGTACAAATCTGAAAAAGGAATTGAATTTAAAATCACTTTTTGACACCAATGAGAAATTAATGTATTTTTTGGAAATTTATAGAAATCATTATATCTCAGATTTGGAATAAATGTTACAGTTCAGTCAGCCAGCCAGCCTGACTTGCTCTTCAGCCCCTCACACTATCTGGCATGTGGTTGGCTCTCCTGGGCTTCACTTCTGCTGGAGACCGCGAGCTTACTCCCTTTTAAGATATTAGCTAATAACTGAGTTTAAAATTTTTTTAATACACTGGTGTGTCTTTTGTCCATGGCAGGAAACATGTTGAGCTAACCTGGCTTTTTGAGTGTTTTGTTTGTATCGAGATAGGTACCTAATTCTTTTCAGGGCTCTTTCTAACAAATGAAAGGACAGTTTAAGACTCAAGTTATTTCAAGTGACTGACCCCATGGCAAGGGTTTTCAGGTCACTGTGGCTTCTAGGTTAGAAATCTTGCATTCTTTCATGGTTTATAGGGGTTTAACATTTGATGTTGGAAAATATCCTTTTTGTTGCTTGAAATTTTTCTCCCTTGAGATTGTTAGCACAATGCCAGCTAAGATCGCATATATGGAAAGAGCTTGACCTCTTCCTTGTGAGTTAGAAAAATACTCAGCTGGGAAGATTTGACAGATCCATTTAATTATGCACCAACCCAATCTTGTAAATCAGTGGTTAAAATCATTTATGTTTTTCTCTAGAAATATATTTAAATTTTTTAAATTTGAATTTCAGTAAATCGATATCTATGATCATTTGGCATGGATATATTATTGAATTTTAGAAAAGCAAAGCAAAGGTATAGTACTCCAAAATACAATTGGTCCAAAATTGAAAGGAAATGCTTAATCTTAAAATAATACACCCTTATTGTACACTCTTAAGTACTTTCGGCAGAATCACTGTCTAATAGTTTTTGTCATTATCTGTATAATATAAATTTGAAGTGATAAATTATATTTTTTAAAAAATAGCTTTCCTAGGTGAAAGGATATTCACTCTAAGTGTGACCATTCTCTGCCTCCAAGTCATCCCACATGTCAGGCTGTACTTGTAATATCAAATGTATCAATAAAATTGGAGAGCACCTTTCAGAGCATCATGATTGTCATGGACATAGAAGGATATTCATCCCTGTGTAGATACATAAAGAGCAACACGATGTTCCACTGAAGAAGGCTTCCCAGGTTGAGAGATACAGGAGCAGCACAATGGATATTCTCGGAAATTGTAAATGATTTTTATTGTTCAAACATGATGTGTTTTTTCCTCTATACAAAGGAAGAATAATTTTCATTGTGTGAAAAATTTTTGAAGCACTAATCAAAAAAAAAAAAAAACAGATCTTGAGACTAAGAAATACAATTTTATTGACAATTTACCGGCAACTTTCAACAGGCAAGCTAGATCGCAAGGATGTACTGTCAAGTAGTATTATAATCTGCGTCAAACATTGCAGACCTTTCTTAAATTTGTCTTATGTAAAATGAGATGTTATCTCTCAAACGATTTAGCTTTTGACATTTACTCTGTTTCCTCCAAATGGTTGAAATTGACCTTGTTGACGTTTATTGGCCAACCTTTTGTGAGTTTATAGTGTTTGCTTTACAAATTTTAACCTGCTTTTTTATTTTAAAAACGCTTTATGAATCTGTGATGGATTAATTTGTGGAAATTAAAGGTGATGAGAGTTACTTCGTCCAGCTAAAAGAGGAAACGTCACTCCCCAGAGAAGCAGTTGCTAAATAAACCTGAGATCAGTCAATCTACAATTCTAAATCTTGCACTGATATACCAGTGTGTTATATTTACATGGTACAATGTTGTTACTAGCCCTTGGAGAGATTCTAATTGCTCACTCACATCAGGTCTTGGTATTTGAAATATTTCCTGGCAGCAATAATAAAAAAAGAAAGAAAGAAACAATAAACCTTTTAAGGTAGAATTAAGATTATTTACGACTTTAATTAAAAATTGAAAACTGGCATCATTTCAAAAAAGCCTTTACAAAAATGTGAATTCATCTAAAATAACCATAAAAATTCCAAGGTGATAAAGGCACAGTGGAGTAATGGTCCCAGCCCTCGGGAATTGTTTTGTTGAAAAGAATAAAACTCTTTTCTGTCACACCCTGTTAGTCATGGACTAGTTTAATATACCCTGCCTGCCTGCCTGCCTCTAATCCTCTTTTTAACCTCTCCCTAGACACTAAATGACATTATTTTTGGTCTTAGTATCGCCAGCTTTATGAGGCCCTGCTCTGGAACTGGAGCCAGTGATGGAGCACCCATATCTGTAAGATTAATGTGTCTCAGGAAAGGCCATCATCTCCTAAGTGATGCCCTGGCCATGGGCTTGTGGCCCTTTCCTGTACCTGATGGGTTCTGCTGAAAACAGAGAAGAACCAGGACTCTCAGCTAAACATTATTCAACCTGTTAAAAAAGGGGGAGGAAAGGAAAAACTCTTCTGCAAAGAAATAAGGATAATTTGGCTGACTACATGCAGAGAGTAACTTTTTTCTTTGCCTTAAATCCTTCACACCCACACATCCATCGGCCAGCGTAAAATTTCTTTCATCCAATGCACTTTGCAGTTCTTCAGTCCATTGAAACAGGGCTAAATAGATAAATAAGGAGAAAAATACTCAAGTTACCAGCAATGGCCTCCACTGAGAATGGAATTTAGCCTATAGAGCAAAAGGCAGAAGCTGTCCTTCAATTCCATCTGATAATGTGTAGAGAAATAAGAGAAAACTAAGGCAATAAGCCACTTGAAATTTTCCTCAAGGCTGTGAGCTTTATCAGAATTTTTTCATTTTCACCTTGGAAGTGCCATAAACAGGGGTGTTTCCTTCAACTCTAGCCTGTTATCGAAATGGGTGTTTTAAAAAGCGAATGCAAGCCATACCTGGCCAGAAGTTAGAGGTGACATGAAAGTTTCATGCATTTCACACTTCCACAAAGGTTCTAAACTTTGGTTTAGAACCAAAGTTCTAAACATTAAATGATTGTTAAACATTGACCTTTGATTTGCTATACTTGATGACTTTCACTTTTAAACCTCAATGCGGGCTGTAACAAATCAAACATAGTATTTGAAATGTGTGTGAATGCAACATTTATTTGTATTTTCTATTTAGACGACAGCTCTGTATAGCTTTCTGGCTACGTTAGGACGATTTGTTTAATGCAGTTCTTTAGTACAACTGACAATTCTTTTGATACCTGTTTAGAGCCACCATCTCTCCCCTGTATACATTTGAAACAACCACACAGGTTCACCTTGCTTTGTGTAGTTCTTGGAATCTTGTAAGCTGTGTATTTTTTCTTCAAACTGAGGCATTTAGTAAAAGGACTAAGAAGGCTCGCTTTTTCTATCAGCTGTTTTCTGTCATGGACTAAGTGGCAGGTCGGGGTACACAATCGAGTCTCTCCCCAGGTTTTGCAGTCTTTTTACATTTGTTTCTTTGTCTCTTATCAGGAATAAATTAAAAATGCTCCCACTACTAATGGAATATTAGTAATAGGCGTGTATCACAGACATTGCCTGTTGAGATGAACCAGTACTTCCCTTCTTCTCACATTTAAGAAACTATATTAGAATGCAAGTGAGGTAGAATGGTGCTGTTGTAGGGATGTTGTTCAAACAGAACAAAGTGTTTTTGAATGAGTCACAGACTAGTGTACTTTAACAGTTCTTGGTGACAGATAACTTGCATTATACTTCAAATTCATGTCCTGATGCTTCAGTGGAGAAGAACTTATTTCAAGAAAGACTCTGGGAGATGCTTTGTAAAACAGATTTCTTTTGGAGAAAAATAGTGATGCTACTAAATAATTAAATTTAAATGAAAGAAATATATAACCTTAAATTTAGCCCTACATCAGTAAGACAGATTCTGATTTGAAATCGTTTGCCTGGGGGTTTCTATTTGAGTCGACCTAATAATGATGTCAGCTTTGCTTTGAGAGCATTACAATGCTACAGGGAGATAGGAACTATTTTTTTTTTAAATTTGAGAATTTACACCTGTAGCAAATGGGGTAGGTTGTTGATGAGAGTGACCAGTGAATGACAGTAAGTTTCTGATCCTTTCCTAAGTCATCAGAAAGTCTGTCTCTGGCCTTATAAATGCAGGAAAATATATGCCACCACATCTGTGCTGATGGCCCAGGGTCTTATTTAGCCCTGAAAGCTGTTTCCCAAAATGTATTCTTTAGAACACAGTCCACAGGATTTTAATAGATATTTCTTTTTTAAAAGCTACTTGTTATCATATAAGTTAAAAAAAATTGAATAAAATAGTATTCAGTGGTTTCCTTCTTAAAAGAATTCTCAGAGCCTTGGATCTTCCAATATTTCTTAGGGAAGATAATATTAAGCAGTGCTCAAAATTACTAGCAAGCAAAACAATCTTTTCTCTTCTAGAACGTCTCATCAAACCACTCTTAAATTGTTTGAGAAGTACAATATCAAAGAATTTTATTTATTCCATTTTTCTTCTCTCCTCGATCTACCTTGATGAAGTCCAATAACAAGAAAAAAGATAAACAGAAAACATGTAACATAAACACAAGCAAGGAGACGAGGAGGGGTTGACACAGACATTCGCAGAGGGGTGTGTTGAGGTGAGGTGATCTGGAAAGGACTCAGGAGCTGAGCAGAAGCAGGTTGAAATGACTTTAGAAATGAGAGAAAAATACACTTACTGCAAAATTTTATAAACGACAGATTCAGTCAAAATATTATACATTCCTATCTGTACTTATATTAGAAGATCCTAATACTGATAAAATGACGACAGTAGATGTTAGGCTCATCCTAGTATGTTTGAATTGCACTTCTCTGCAGCCTGACCCCATGGTTGAGGTGTTGCTACAGGGACAGGCTGCTGGTCAGTGAAAAGCATGGCTTCCATCTCTCACCTAAAAGCACCAGCTCAAGGTGTGATCCTCTGAGGATGCAGGATAGTGAAGCCTTGTGACAGCTCCAAGGAGTCTGAACACAAAGCTTGTCCCTGGCCTCCAGAAGGTGCCATTCCAACAAGGGACAAATGGAGACATGTCCTCTGAGCTCAGTAGGGAAAACATGTTCAGATTGTATCCTGAAAGTGCTTCTGGAACTTGGTACCTGGGAGTTCCTTTACAAATGATATTGTTAAGGAGGGAAGTCTTCTATTTTACTTTTTGAAAGCGAAGAGGAGATCTGTGTGGTTTTATATTGTCCTTGATTATATTACAACACTTTGTCATACATAATAAGGTAGTTTTATTTCTATTCCCCCTAAAAATTCTTAATTGGGAGAGAAACATATTGTGGGTATTTGGCATAGTTCTGGTCAACCATGTGAAGAATGAGGACATGGTGACAGGTGCTTCAAGCAGTACAGTGCCTAGCACAGCTACCTTATAGAAATAGTTCATAGATAATTGCTTTTGTGATTGATTGACAGAAGCTTTTTAAGCATCTTGTTTTCTTTTTCATATTGAATTTTTGCGCTCTTGAGGAAAATGATTTGAGAATAAAAGCATTTAACTCATACTCCTGCTGCCTAAACACAGTGGCCTGAGATCATGGTTAGCTCAATGCTGCCCTTCTGAGGTATCTGCTCTTTGTCTCTACTTCCAAAATATTCCTGACCCTGCTGAATTATTGCTCCCTTTAGCAGTTGTTCTTCCTCATTCTCTCCTGTCGTGCCTTTCAGCTTCAGTTGAGCTTTGTCTTTGATATCCTAGGCAATATTTTCCCATTTGTTCATATCTTGGCTCTCTGAGCTGTGCAGATTTATTTTCAGGGTGACTTCACACAACGACTTGGATAAGCCTACTACAAAAACTTTTCATGGTGGATACTGGGCAGGTGGCTGTGTCTCAGAGTCGTGTTTGGGTTGGACATCAGGAGGTATGGGCTTCTTTTAAGCAGTGCCATGAATTGCTTTGTGACTAAGCTTAAGTTACGTTCCCTTGGTTTTTCCACTTCCCCATCTTCACAGCTAGCTTGAAAGGCAAACACAGGGCCACAGTGGTGAAAGAAGAGCTATCTCAGTAGATACCATTGTATCACAAGTCTGCAGTCCACGGCAGACTGACAGCAGACCAACGGTGCCCTTGGAAATACTTTGCCTCTTGATAACTGAGTGTTCTGATCTATGCCTAGTTGTCTTTCAGTGATTGCTATAGGCCAGTGGTGGTGAACCTACAGCGAGCGTGCTGCAGTGGCTTATTTGTTAGCACTGAAAGTTCTAAAAGGTGCTAGCCTGTCTCGCTAGGGTACATGAATACTACCTAGGTAAATAAATCAGTAAATGATCCAGAAAAACAAA
The DNA here is from genome assembly GCA_004026905.1 of Hystrix cristata. Classification (NCBI taxonomy): domain Eukaryota; kingdom Metazoa; phylum Chordata; class Mammalia; order Rodentia; family Hystricidae; genus Hystrix; species Hystrix cristata. The sequence goes on from PVJO010004855.1 coordinate 71,532, forward strand.
ACTGGGACCCAAACCAGAGGAATTAAATTAAATTTGAACCTGTGATATTTGATTCTATTCAGGGGTTGTTACCTTGGGGTTCATAGACTATGCAGGAGTAGTCTGTGGAGTGTGGGTGTTAGGAAGCTCCTAGAACTGATAAGCACAGTGTATTTTTATGAGAAGGTTCATAGAGTTCACTCACTCTCTGAAGTTAAGACCTTCTGAGCTAAAAGAATTGCAGAGCACCTATTGATTGCCTCATTTGGTTCTACTTAGAAAATCCCCCAAAGACTTTCCCCAACTAAGAAGATTCTGTGCCTCATATTTTGGAGAACTGACTCCTACTGGTACAGAATTTCAAAATATTCAAATTATTCAACAAAAACTTACTTGGCATTTACTATTTTTCTGGTAATTTGCTAAAGTGCTTGGATGTACAGAAATGGTAAGACACGCTTTTTTCCCTTGAGGCAATCAGAGATGTTAAAGCTGAATTTTGACTAGGGGCACATGTGTAGTGGTGAACTGAAGCTCAGCATAGAAACAGACTAGAACAATTGTTCCAACTAGAATTGTGTGTACTTTTACAAGATCTAGTAGATGCTTGGACGGTGGTAGTGGTAGTTGTGATGAAGACGAGTGGACAGGAAGTGGTAATGGATTGAATGCCGGGGTAAGAAGAAAGAAAGAATAAAGTCAGTACCAGTTCTTAGTTTCTGAGATTTGTTGGCCAGGAGTTGAAACTATATTCCACAGGCAGAATTTCTTCTTAATCAGGGAAACTGCACTTCTGCTCTCTGCCTATATTAGTGAATGTTTTGTTGCATGGCAGGGACTATAAACTAGCCAAGGTATGCATAAGACTGACTACCACTAAAAGCCATTATGCCATTATGTTAAGTTTTAACCAGGGTTTCTTTATTTGGAGGAAACACTAAACACATGAAAATGGGGCCTGGAGAAACCTCAAAGTGCCCTTTATATTGATGAAAATTGATCATTGGTGAAAATAGAAGGAAATTAATTATTTGATGTACTTGGTCCCCTCTTCATTATAACAATAACTATTCACAGCGAATATGTTTAAAACAATTAATTTAAAGACACCGTGCTGGAAGACGGAAAGAGTATTATACTTTAATCAAATAAGTGGATACTTTTTGTTTTCAATGTGTGTTTTTGTTATAACTTCAGAATTTGTACAATTATAGAAGTTTATCATTATAGTAACTTACAAATCAGTAATTTTGTCACAAATTTCTGTCATATAGTTTGTTAATACCATGTCTTTGCATCATATTAAATGAGATTATGACAGTAAAACACTTAGCATGGTACCTGACATGTTATACTCACCTAATAAAAGTTAGCTATTGTTACTGGAATTATGTGTTATCTATTAAGAGTTTTTAAAAGAGAAAACAAGTGGTTGTTGAAATTTTAGGAAGCTTGTGGTAATCTACACTAGATTCTTCCATTCATTTTCCCCATAGAGAGATTTTAATCGTTTAAAAACAATGAATGGAAACAGTTCATGGTGTGATTATAAATTCATTACATTTTTTTTCCTTTATACAGGAAACATTTTTGTGATCACATTTATGTATTTTAAAACCTCACCCAGGCTGACTATCCTAATGTCTATTTTCGTCCAGAAATTCTTACATCTTTTGAGTTGGAAATCCCTGATTTTTGTTAGATCTTTCATAGCAATTGTATCTTTTAAGTGTAGTCTTACACTTTTTATTAGTACATATATCTAGTACATAATGGATATATTCCTCCCGGGGAGTTGGTACATGTATATAAAGCATTTTAATTCTTTCTTTATCCCTTCCCCTCTTCCCCTATCTCTTGGTCCCCTTCCCCTTTGCAGATCAATCTCCCTGTTTCTTATTACTTGTCTTTTATTTTGCTCTTTATTTGTATTTTGGGTTTCATATATAAGAGAAATCATGTCATATTTGAGCTTGTGCCTCTGGTTTATTTCACTTAACATTACGATCTCAAGGTGCATCCATTTTTCTATGGATGACTCAGGTTTATTCTTTAAGACAGAGTAGTACTCTATTATGTGTAAATACCTTTCACATTTTCTTTATCCATTCATCTGTTGAAGAACATATAGTGGGTTTCCAAGATTTGGTTATTATTAGTTGTGCTGCTATAAACACAGGTATGTGCATGTATCATTGTAATATGATGTCTTTAACTTTTTCAAAAAGATACCTAGAAGGGAAATAGCTGGGTATAATGAAATTTCTCTTTTTAGTTTTGTGAGGAATCACCATATTGATTTTCATAATGGTTATACTAGTTTATATTCCCACCAACAATGTAGAAGACTTTTTTCCCCAAAACCTTGCCAGCATTTGTTATTATTCGATTTCTGGATGACTGCCATTCTTTCTGGAATAAGTTGGAATTTGTGTTGTTTTAATTTGCCTTTTTCTAATGACCAGAGATGATGAATTTTTTTAACGTATTTATTGGCAATTTGTACTTATTTTTCTGAGAAATGTCTATTCATTTCAGTTGTCCATTTTTTGAACGAGTCTTTTATTTGGGGTCTTTAATTTTTTGAGGTCTTTATATAGTCTAGGTATTACTCCTCTGTGTCAGGAATAGCTGGCAAATCTTTCTCATTCTATAGATTGTGGCTTTACTCTTATTGTTGTTTCCTTTGCTGTGCAGGAGCTTTTTCATTTGATATGATCCCATGTGTAGGTTCTTGATGCTATTTCTTATGCAATCAGGGTCTGTTCAGCAAGTCCTTACCTACCCCTATGTCTTCAAGAATTGTACCTATTTTATCTTCCAGCAGCAGATTGTGTTTCTGTTTTAACATTTAGATCTTTGATTGATTTGGGTTTAGTTTAGTATGTGGTGAGAGAAATGGGTGTAGATTCTATCTTCTGCATGTGGATAGCCAGTTTTTGCACTTTGATTTGTTAAAAGAGCCTGTCTTTCCTCCAGTGTGTGTTTTTGGCCCCCCTTTTCAAAGACCAAGTGGCCGAATGTGTCTGGGCTTGTTTCTGTATTGTCTATTCTGTTCCATTGATCCACATGTCTGTTTTTGCGCCAGTACCATGCTGTTTCTATCACTGTAACTTTGTAATGATAATTTGAAGTCCAGGATTGTGATGCCTCCTGCTTTGTTCTTATTGTCCAGGATTGCTTTTGCTATTCTGGATCTCTGCTGGTTCCATATAAACTTTAGGATTATTTTCTCTAGTTCTGTGAAGAATCCTGTTTGTATTTTGATTGAGATTGTATTAAATCTGTATGTCAGTTTTGGAAATGGAGCCGTTTTGACAATATTCGTTCAGTCTGTTCAGGAACAGGTGATACCTTTCCATTTTCTGATGTCCTCTTCAGTCTTTTTTTTCCCTCTGGAATACTGTAGTTTTCATTGTAGAGGACTTTCATTTCCTCACTTGGGTTAGTTCATAAATATTTAAGTTTTCGTGATACTATAGTGAATGGCATTGTTTTCCTAATTTCTTTCTCCATGAGTTTTTAATTGATGTACAGAAATACTACTCATTTTTGTATCCTGTTACATTACTGAATTTGTTTTTTAGTTCTAGGAGTCTTTCAGTGGAATATTTGAGGTCTTCTATGGAGAGGGTCATGTCATCTGTCAAAAATGATAATTTGATTTCTCCCTTTCCTATACGTGTCCCTTTTGTTTCTTTCTCTGGCTCGATCACTCTGGCTAATATTTCAAGGACTGTATTGAACAGAAGTGGTGATAGTGGAAATCCTTGTCTTGTTCCTTAATTTAGAGGGAAAGCTTTCAGCGTTTACCCATTTAATATGATTTAGCCATTTACCCATTTAATAGGTTTGTCATACATGACTTTTATCATATTGAGATAAGGTCCTTCTATACCTTATCTCAAAGGATTTTGTCAAAGACTTTTTCTGTGTCTATTGAGATACTCGTGTGATTTTTTTTCCCCCTTGATTCTGGTTATGTGACATACTACATTTATTGATTTGTGTATGTTGAACCATTCTTGCAACCCTGCAATAAAGCCTACATGGCATGATGTATAATCTTTTTGATTTATTGCATTTTCTTTGCTATTATATTTTGAGAGTCTTTCTTCCATGTTCATTACAGACATTGGCCTGTAGTTTTCTTTTTTTGGTTGGGTCCTTGTCTGGCTTTGAATCCTAGTAATGGAAGCTCCCAAGAATGTGTTTGAGAGTACTCCTTCCTTCAATTGGATTAAAAAGTTTGAAGAGTGTTGGCATTAGATCTTACCTGAAGTTCTTGTACAATTCAGTGGTGAAGCCATCAAATCCTGGGTTTTTCTTTGTTGGTAGATTTTTTAAATTATGGTTCAGTTTCATTCCATTATTGAATTATTCAGGGTCCTTATATTTTCTTGGTTCGATTTTGGCAGTTCATATGTATCTGGATATCTATACATTCCTTCAGGATGCTCCAATTTGTTGGTGTTTAGGTTGTCAAAGTAGTTACTAACAATCTTCTGGATTTTGGTGGTGTCTGTTTTGATTTTGCCTTTTTTATTTCTAATTGTGGATTTGATTTGGGTCTTATCCTTTGGTCTTTTTGTTTTGTTTTGTTTTGTTTTTTTCTTTTGGTATGATTGGCTAAGGGTTTGTCTTTTTTTTTTTTTTCAAAGCTACTCTATTGATCACCTTTAGGGGAGTTGGAAATTTTGAGAGGTATTTTGTTGCCTTCACTTCTCTATTCTTTTGTGTGGTGATGTTTTTGGGTGATGTTTGTTTCTTTGTATTGCTTTTTATTCTCAATTTCATTAATTTCTGCTCTGATATTTATAATTTTCTTCCTTATATTTGCTCTAGATTTGGATTATTCTTGTTTCTCTAGGACCTTGAGATGCATCATTAAGTTACTTATTTGGACTTGTTCTGTTTTTGTGATGTTGGCCTTCACAGCTATAAATTTCCCTCTTAGCACTGCTTTCATTTGTGCCTAATATGTTATGGTATGTTACACTGGCATTATCATTTGATAGTAGGAACTGTCTAATTTCTTCCTTGATTTCTTCTGTGACACACTGATTATATAGGAATATATTGTTTCAGGAGAGAATAATTTCTGTGGTTTTTTTTTGCCACCAATTTCTAATTTTATTGCACTATATTCAGATAATATGCAGGGTATAATTTTGATTCTTTTACATGATCCATGTAAGCCTGCTTTGTGGGTTAGTATGTGGTCTGTTTTGGAGAGCATTCCATGTGCTGCTGAGAAGAATAAGTATTCTGATGTTGTTGGGCAAAACTCTCTGTTGCTATCTATTAAATTCATTTGTTCAAATGTTCAGTTCAACTCTGGTACTCCTTTGTTGACTTTTTGTCTAGTTGATCTGTTTGTGACAGTGTGGTATTGAAGTTCTCTACTATAATTGTGTTGTTTATCTGATCTTTTATTTCCAATAGTGTTTGTTTTCTGAAGTTCAGTGTGCTGGTGTTTAGTGCATATATGTTTATAATTGTTATCTCTTCCCCTCAAATTGTTTCCTTAACCAATATGTGGTAACCTTCTTTGTCTTTTCTGATCAGTTTTGGCTTGAAGTCCACTTTGTCTGAAAATAGGATAGGAATTTATGCTTGCTTGGGGGGTTCCCATTGCATGGGATAATTTCTGTTCTTTGATTTTTAGTCTATGCATTTGTTTTGGATTAATGACTTTCCTGAAAACAGCATACTGCTGGGTTTTGTTTTTTAACTCATTGTGCCAATCTGTATCTTTTGATTGGGGAATTAAAACCATGCATATTAAGAGTTATTGCTGAAAGGTATTGGTTTATTCCTATCATTGCATTATTTTCCCCTTGCTAGTTCTCTTTTTTTTCCTTTTGTAGTCAATTGTTCACCTTGCCTGGTGTACTCTTTCTCATAGGCATTTTGGCATTGTTAACCTCATTGTCTCTTCCTACGGTATCCTTGAGAATTTTCCAGTCTGATTTGGTGATCATGGATTTCTTAATGTGCTCTTTTTTATGGAAAGATCTTATTCCTTCTTTCAATTTTGAAGATTGTTTTTCAGGATATAGCTCTATGGGTTGGAAGTTGTTTTCTTTTAGGGCTTGACACACTTCATTTCTCCTGGCCTTTAGGGTTTGTGCTGAGAAGGCTGCTGTTGCTCTAGTGGGTTTAACTTTGTAAGTGATTTGTGCTTTTCTCTAAGAGATTTAAAGATTCTATCCTTGTGTTGGACTTCTGGGATTTGAACTGTTATGTGTTGTGAAGAAGTTCTTTTCTGATTATGACTGTTTGGTGTTCTATATATCCTGTTTACCTGTATGTTAAATTCTTTCTCCATGCTTGGAAAGTTTTCTCTTATTTCTGTAAACAGGTTTTTATGCCATCTTCACTCTCTTCTGGGTTTTTACTCATTCCAATTAATATTACATTGGTCTTCTCTATGTGATCTGACAGCTGTTGGCTCCATTTTCCACATTCTCTCATTTTTAAGATATCTCTGAATAATTGGTCACCAACATCAGCCCTGTCTTCTAGTTCTAACACTTATGTTTTCACACTGGTCCCTTCTGCTACTCATACTTTCAACAGAATTTTTAATATCCTACATTTCTGTTTGGTACATTTTCGTGGACTCTAATTCTTTTCTAATTGGTCATTCAAGATTTGTTTTGTATTATTTTATTTAGCTCGGCTAGCTTTTTATTAGTGTCTTCTATAAAGTCTGTAGTGATTAAGCCCATTATCTGTTTAGTTATGTCTTCTGTGAACTTGCTGGGTACCTTATTGTTCTTTTTTCCTCCTTTTTCGTTATTTCAATTAATTCAGCTGTGTTTGCTTTTGATTTCCTTCCCTTTGATAGTCCATTATCTTTAAGGGATTTGGGAGTTTGGGGAGGTATTTTGTTGCCTTGACTTCTCATGTTTCTATTTTCTCGTGCAGCAATGTTCGCAGGTTGATTATATTGGGAAAACTTTGTTGCTAATCAGGCTCTCTTTAGTTAGTATCTACCTTTCAGTGATGTGCTCTGGGTGTGTCTAACTCTAGCACATTACATCTGCCCTATTATCCAACCACCTCCAGTAATTTGGGAGTAGAGGATGCAGTGTAATTAGCCCAGCACCCAGTTCTCCAGGAATGGACCACATTATTGTTAATTGCTAAGAGGCAATTCAGATATTGGTGATCCAGATGCTTTAATAGTGATCAAGGTGATAGTGATAATAGAGAAAAAGTCTTAGTGTTCCTACATTTAATACTTTAACATTTCAGAACCATCATGTTTACATTTATCTTGTTTTATTCTTTTGCCCTTCAGGCTCAGGATGAGCTTTTTATTACTAATTTTTTCTCCTTCATTTCTTCCTGAGAAATTAGAAAGTTTAGAATTGAGAAGGAAGCCAAATGAGATGGCAAAAAGTAGTATGCTGCTTTCCTACAAGCCAAAAGACCCAGATTATGTGCCAGAATTAGTTAATACTGCCTAATGCAAAGCCATCCATTAAGTCTTGACACACTGTTTGCAGTCTTGGCATTCCACAAAATATTTTGTCAAAAGATTATTCTCCCACTTAGCATCCAGAGCCCTCCTTTCAAACTGTAGCATAAAGTGTCATATGACATGTGAAATGCTTAGTTTCCTGTTTGTTGAGAAGATACTAAGTTGAATTAACTGTTAAAGGACCACTGATAGGAGTTGCCCCGCTAAGCCTGTTTTTAAAAAAACTAGACTAGAAGGCTTTTTTTTTTTTTTTCTCAGAGGCTTTTTAGGATGGATATTTGTGTTGACACTACATAGGGCCAGGTGCTGGCATGAGTAGAGTTGAACTGTAACACATCCACGTTACAGGGGTCCTAAGTGTCACTTCACCCAACCTGCAGCCTAGTATGAGACTTTTTAAAAAGACTTCTTTAAAAAGCTCCAAACAATATTCCTAAAATCTCTTCATGTAATCTTAAACTTTCTGACTTTTAAAATAATCTTTGTTTTTTCTGTTGTTATTTAGCAAGCCTAATACATCCAAATATTCTTTATACTACAGTAAAAAAAAAAAAAACCTTCTGCAGCATCGCCACGTGGTGTAGTTCTGTCTTCCAAGAATGGCGTATCTTTTCAAGAGTGACCTTGCTGATGTATGAGTATGCACAAGTGCTGCATTAATATTCCTGACTGTTGGTGGCTTTTCTTATCACTCAGATTTTGGGTTTTTTTTTTTTTTTTTTAGTGTATGTATCTCATTGCTCTCTGGGTTATCCATTTTATTCATGCTATAGAACAGTTTCAGCAAGGGGCACGTGAGACCTACAATGTCATTTACTGACTATTGAAGCAAGCACTGAGGTTAAAGAGGTTGGCAGAGGGAACTCATGCTAAAGGGCCTTCTCTGCCCTGCTAAGATGTTAAACTTAGACTGTGGTCAGATCTCTGATTTAGGAAGGTAATTATGGTAGTAATGTGGGTAACGAATTGGGTTTTAGGGTGAAAAGAGACAAGGCAATTAAGTTGGCATATTTCCATTGATCAACATTCTTTAGATACAGTAACCTAACCAACTATGACTACACCCAGCTGTGCTATCAATAATTCTGGGTTTCTTAGTCTCTTAAAATGCTATCATGAGACACTGATAAATATCTTGTTGAATCCTAGGCTCATTATATGTGTGGATTTCCCCTAATGGTATCTAAATAGGAAATTACTCTCTGGTTGTTCTCAATAACATCATCCTTACTCCTACTGATTTCCTCTATTCTTTATTGCTCACCAACCTGTGATTCTTTCTGGAATCTTTCCAAGCATGATATTTAAGCTTTCTAGTCATCATTTACACTTATCAGCTTTATTATATTTGCCTTTTTGAAATTTGGAGTATAGATATCTCTTTCACCATTTTCTGACCTTTTTGTATTTTCTCAAAGTATACTTCAATGCATGATCACATTTACAAGTGTTTTTGTAAATGTGTGTCAGTGTTTGCGTAGATTTAGAACCTTGAATTCCCTAATTAGCTAGAAGAGCTCTCTTTCTCTTCTTTGTTGGGCATTATTCTCCTCCATCCTACCTCTAGCAATTGTTTTTCTAACATTTCCTTTTCAGCACATTTCCCTGTGAAACAAATAGAAGTCAGGTAATAGAGTTGCTATAAATTTCATCATGCTCAGAGTCCATCCTCATTTTAAAATTATAAGTGATACATATTTGGATAAAAATTAGAGGTTGGGAATTTAGCTTAGCAGTAGAGAGCTTGCCTGGCAGGTGCAAGGCCATGAGTTCGATCCCCAGCACTGTCCCCCAAAATTAGTATGTAGGCGTACTTTCATTGAAATCAATGTGCCACTGATTATAATACAAGTCATGATATCAGAGATGTTAAACTATGTCTTAGAATCAATGAATTACAGTGGCTTAACATTGGTGTACACTGTTCCATATATTTTTCCTATCATATATAAACATACTATGATGTCTCTTTGCTTTAATTCTTTTTACTGGAATAGTATAAAGTGAATCTTTGCTTTGTCAGTAGCTATATTTTTAAGGGCAGCATTTTAAGGGTATACTGCATTTTGTTTAACCAGTCTTCTATTTGTAGATATTTAGATTGTTTCTAAGTTTTCACTCTGGTGAACAATCCTATAGTACATATGCTTTCGAATAGATTTACTGCATGTTCTACAATGCTTAGAATAAATTCTGAGGCAACATATTGCTGAACTGACTTCCCAAAAATTTATAACAATTTACTAAAATCTCTGTTAGGACTATATAACAGCAAATGTTTGTTAACTTTAGCAACAAGAGATGAGTAAATTTATGTGTGTGTGTGTATGAAATGAATAAGGGAGCTATTGATGTAAGAAGTTTTCCTGAGATTGCTTGTGAATTTATTTATCCAATATTTATCAGCCACTTATACTTCCATTTTTATCTGTTTATGCTATTTTCTCATTTTCCTGTGAATTTTTTTGAAGAATTCTTATATTTATTTGAAGTAACATTTTTATATGTGATAGATGTCATTCATTTCTTTGTCTTCTATATTACAAATATTCTTAGTAGTTTGCCGTTTTTGAAACTTGCTTTGGTAAGTGGATTTTTACTTATACATAGTTTACTGTAAAATATTTTTATAGACTCAGATTTTTAGATTTTCTCCCCCGTCTGTTTCGCTATCACTCATACAAAGGCCAACCTGTTATCCAACCATTTTGATTAAACTCTTTCTTTCTCTATTTTAATTAAACCATGTTCTTCTGTCAGTGGTGATGACTTGTTTTTAAAGAAGAACAAGGAAGGCTTTGGAACAGTGCCTGAATGATATCATCTCCAACTCTGGGAAAAATTATTTGCCTTCTCTGAGCTTCACGTTTCACACTGAAAGAACCTACCTTCACAGAGCCGTTGTGTTATTCAAATGAGATCATGTATGTGAATGGACTTAGCAAAAAATAATCGGACTCCAGAATGTAAGCAATGCTCAATGAATGATTTTTTCTTTTAAGTCTTGTCACTTTGTGATCACCCTTACATAGGCCAACCTTTTGAACTCCACACCCATCCTGTCAGGCAGAACTTTGTAACTGCACACCTATCCTAAAAGAATAATGGATGGCACCACTAAGCACAACACGTTAGGTCTGATTTGACTTTCAGATTCCGGGGCAGTCATCCCACAACGTCCTATAGGGCTGTAACCTAAAATGACTGAGTTTTGAAGATAAAATGTAGAAATCACTGCTGTGAGTTAGTTTTTCTCATTCTTTATCCCCAAGGATATTATCGTACTCTGAAAAAGGCTCAGAATGGAAAAAAGGTAGAGAGCTGCCAGGGCACAATGAACAAGAAGCTGTTTCACAATACTGCTGGGGTTAATTTAGTACACAAGCAGTGGATATAAGAATGTAAATAATGTGGACTTTGGATAGAATTTGTATTTTGAAATGATAGTACAAAGAACGTCCTCGACATTTCCTCATTTGTGCATAAGCTAATACAGAAATCAGATCCCATTCTTTGTACTCAAAATAGCAATCAAGAATGATCCATTCCTCTTTCCATTTTTTAAATCTTCTTATTTTTTATTCAAAACAAAGTCAAGAACAAATCTCAGAATTTCCAGGTCATAAAGACTTAGATACACAGAGGGCCCTAAATCTAACACAAATGAGCAGAGAGACACAGTACCTTGTAGTATTGCCCCCACCTCCCATCTCTGTCCCATTATGCTTCTATTTCACCCTAGAATATTAAGCTTGAAACTGATCAAAGAGTTCAACACAGCAAAAACACTCTGATGCTCACTAAGTTAGTACCATCAGTGAAACAAAAAGGCTGAATTGATTTTTGAAACACCAGTAATAACATAATGGGTGCAGTTATACATTATTCATTCTCTTCTCTTATGAAATAATAGTTAAAATGAAATGGGAAGAACAACAATAAAAAACTATCAAACACCTATGTACCATAATTTCCTGGATATTTTCATGCCAGTGCCATAAATCTACAGCGTTAATATTGTAATTATCGTTGAGGCCTTCTCTTAGAGACAATTAGATAGCATGGGGCCCGATGCTTTGGAGTACCTTCCTCAGAACTTCTCTGAGTCCCCCTCTTGGTAGCTGGGGTAGCAGTTTCATCCGTCTGGGGCATCCCGGACCTAGGCAGGGACCTACATGGGTGCCAGCCTCACTTCTCTCCTTTGAGGCCCTCTCTCCTTTCTATCCTAGAATGGAATAACTAAATACCGTGAGAAGTTCTCAGCCTCATCTCTGGGATCATCTTGAGACCTTATAATTAGGCCCTGATTCTAACAGAGTGGCCTAATGAGCAGATAACTTCTTCTTGCCCTTGAGGATTTTCATTAGCTGAATTGCTTGAGCTTGGACCTCTGTAGTGGTGCTGATACACTGACTTGGAATGATTCAAATTGATTTTATAGACCAGACCTTCCAGATTTTCCAGTGTTACTCACATCCTAGTGGTGGCCCCACAGGTAACAAAAAATGTAGAGTCTGAGATTTTTATTCTTGGCACAAGGTAACAGATTAGTCTGCTGCAATTTCATGAATGCTGCAGAAGACACAAAGCTCTTGGGTCTGAGACAAAGCTGGGTCTGTTATTCACAGCAATAGCAGGAGTCAGGGTATCAGGGTATAATCATTTTTTTAGGTCAATTTAAATCCCAGTTCTCACAAGGTAATGTGAAGAAGACCAGGTACATTCAGTGGGCTGTGTTGTAGGAAAGAAATTCTGAGTTTAGGAAACCTGAATTTTGTATAATGAACATAGCATACCTGTCTTTTGATCAGGAGGGAGACAGCTATTTGATACATGAACACTTTGAAAAGGTGCTGCAGAAAGGCAGATCATGCCTCTTTATCACGAGCAAACTAGAGAGAACTCTCAATAGTAGGAGAATTGCCTCTTAATAGTAGGTTCTTTTGGGTACCTCTTGGTTGCAAATGTGCAAGAACTATCCCTATCTTGCCCTGGAATAACCTTCATGTTCAGGATGCTCTTCGGTAAAAATGGTTTCCAAAAGAAAAACTGAGTCAAGGAAAAAGGAACATGAATATCTGGAAGGCATGTTCTATATTTTATAAGTACATATTTTACTCTAAGCATTTCCATCCATATTCATTTTACAGACTAAAGATGATGGGTAGCATCAGTTACGTAACAGTTTGATTTAGACTTTCTCACTCCCACACAGACCTACAATTCCCCTGCCCATAGGTAGCATCAGTTATCACCAGTTTTGATTTGGAATTCCCACCTCCACACCTAAAATTACCCAGACTGCTAGTCTTTTGAAATTCATAGAATTGCCACCATTGCAATCATTCTCTTTAATTATGAGATTATCTTCAGAAGATCCTTATATAAATTTGTTTCATTATAGGACCAAGCCAATGCAACGGCCCCTTCACTCCTGTTAATATATCAATATTCCTTCAATTACCAGTCACTAAGGAGCAACTATGTTCATCCTCTGTGGATACTATACAGGAAGGGTGGTTCCAATAGGAGTATGGGACTGCAAGAAGTGAAAAATAATAAGTATGCACAGACCTGGATGAGATCATTTCAGCAGATCGCTGTGAAACAAACGAATAGCTGGAAACCACTGGATGACCAGGCAGAGAAAAACCCAGCTGTAAGCAGCAGTGCAGGGAGAAATAGAAATGGAGAAGTGATTTAGAAGTCACTCCACAAGTTATATTGGAGCCTGTCTTGCTATTGGGCTTTAAGATGAGAAGTTAAAATGGAGTTTACTATGTTGCATCTATCTCTTCAGTTTCCTTTGGCTTTTAAAGGGAATGTAGGCACTATTCTTCTAAAATGCATGTCAGTAGAGTATTTTTAAAGGAACAGTTCAGAGGCAGTAATATTTGCTCATTTGTCAACATCACCCTCTATCCTGGATGTCTCGCTCAGCAGCAGCCGTGTTCCCTGCTTGTGCAGATGGTTTCAGCTTTGATGGCATGTGCTTTCTAGGGGTCTCACCTTGTCGGCCACACTCTTATGAACTGCTGCTGCCGGGGACACCAGCAACTTGGATGCAAAGCAATGATACTTACATCGATAGGATTAAATTAACTTTGTGGTAGTGAAAACCTCAGTTTTTCATTTCCTGCCTGGTATTTCCAATTTGGAATTACAACACTGCGTTTATATGCATTTTTGCCTTTTAAGTGTTCTGTGGTGTTACAACATTTGAGAAATTCCCAGGAACTCTTAATCCTCCTACAAACACTGATTTGTAAGCTGAGGACTAACTCGCTATATCAGACTTATCTCTTTGTGCCCCTGCTGAATAATTCTGATTTTACATTGTTCATCTTTGGATTGTCCCTGTACTCTCTTTTAGTATCTTGAAGATACCAGTAAAAGGAAAAAGAAAAAAGAGTTTTAGAGAATTCTGGCTGCTTCTTTTAAGAGCAATTGAACTTAAAAGTACTTCCCCTATTGTTTTTCTTGAAGTCTCATTTAAAATATTTTATTAATGCAAAGAGACGTACATTCAGGGCTAAGGACCAGTGAACAGTAGCCATGGCAACCAGGAAGCCATTTGGGACAAGGAAAAAAAATAAGCAAAGAGTAAGTGTTTTAATCCTTAACTTTAATCCCTTTACTTCCTGTTCTCAAAATGAAATATAAATCAGGCACCATGCAGCGCTGCAATTTTTCTCTGAAAGGGATGTTGGCAAAAGAGGATTAGTAATGGACAGATGTATTTAAGGAATTTAATCACACAATTTGTTGTAAAACTTTTGAGACCACGAGTGACCAGTTCCTTTGAGTGGCATCAATGAGAACCAACAAAACATACTTTGAAACTGATTAGAGAATTGGCACAGGGGGACACCCTGTTTGCTGTTATTGTTACATCATTTCAGCTATGGTAATGACATGGGAAACCAAGGAATTTGCTTGGTTCCCCAGTGGGGAGGTAGAAGACTGGGTGGGGGGGTGTCTCCTTGGTAGAATAGAGATATTCTTTTGATCTTCATGGTTCTACAGAAAAATTAAGTCGCCTGTTTTTCATATACTACCTTTTCTTGATGTTTGATTACTATGGGGGTTCTTCAAAGGCATGTGCTGTCTATTGTCAACAGATTTGGGTTTCTGCTAAGAAATTTAAATTTGGGTTTCTGCTAAGATTTTAGTTTCTGTGGATAGTAAAATAGGATTGTCAGAAAGACAGATTATTATATTGTGGTATCTCTACTCTTTCCCCCCAAGATTATCTGTATGAACTAGGAGACTCATTCTACTCACTATTTTCTGATATAAAAAAAATCTGGTTTTCTTTCTCCAAAGTCATTGAAATATTGTTTGACTTCATAGTACCTTGGTCTTCCCTATTTCTACTTTGGGAGATCACTGAGGAAGAAAGAGAAGCATGTCTTTTTATGGCACTTTTCCTTCTCTCAACATATGTATCAGAGTTTTTCTTTGATAAGTTTATTTCTGGTGGCCTGAAAGTTTCTAGCACACAGGACTCTTTGCAGAGATCTAAAGTAGCTACAACTTGTACTAGCTTCCTACCATGTAGAATGTGAAATTACACTTCCAATAATAGCATCTTCTCAAGGGATTACTGATAATTATGACAGACAAGCAACACGAAGTCTAGAGCATTTGAGAATGGAGTTAGACATAGCAGACCTCTGAGTCTGAAGTTGCATGTAGACCCCGAGAACAAAAGTTTATGTGCTAAAACCTGCAAGTGGCAAAACATCTGAGGAAGAAAAACAGCATCATGTTCTCCAGTTTGGAGGACCACATACAGGGCTGCTAGCACCCTTGTCTTGACCTGTCTTGTTTCTCCCCATTCTGCTGGACCACTAAGACTAGTGTATGTAAGTACTGCTGCTGAAATGTCTTCGTACCAGGAGTGGCGACTCGCAGTCCTCATTGTCCTTGTCACATGTCTCTTGGATTTTTGGTTTTCAAGTCTGGATTTCTGGGGTAGGGGTAATGTATTTGTTTTATA
The DNA here is from genome assembly GCA_004026905.1 of Hystrix cristata. Taxonomy (NCBI): domain Eukaryota; kingdom Metazoa; phylum Chordata; class Mammalia; order Rodentia; family Hystricidae; genus Hystrix; species Hystrix cristata. The sequence goes on from PVJO010004855.1 coordinate 87,005, forward strand.
TTTTGTTTATTCTTTATTTCATGGTAATAGGATTGAACCCAGGGAGCACTGAACTGTATCTCCGGCCCGCCTCCCCTTTTACAAATTTAACTCAGAAACAATGTCTTTCTGAGCTGCCTAGGCTGGCCTAAAAACTTGCAATCCTCCTGCCCCCCAAGAAGCTAGGATTACAGGTGTGTGCCACTGTGCCCAGCTTACTTGTTTGAGAATGGAGTGGGTTAATCGGAACAGTTGATAAGAAGAACAATAAAACGGTGTCACTCTCAAAAAAAAAAATTGTAAACATGAAGATGATGTCAGCAGAATACGAAGGTGCTGGAAGAGTCCAGTCTGTCCTGGGCTTCGGTCTGAAGCACTTCTCTGAATCAGGCCTCCTTGTTGAGGACAGCTGAGAGGAGCTGCATTCTACTGAAGCATCAAAAAGGCGTGGGATTCATGCATCATTCTCACTGAGACAGTCTTCAGACAAGAAGGAGGAAGCGACTGTCAGTAAGATGGGCGAGCTCTTCTCTTGGCAGCATTAGCTCAGGGAGGGAAGGCTGGGGAGCAGAAGTTGAAAGTGAACCTGGGGCAGTGGCCAGGGTCACCAGGTCTATGGCCTGGTTACCTACTCAACCAGGAGGCAGAAGATGGAGGCTTCTGTCAAAAAGGGGACTAGAAAGCATGTAATTTCAGGTCCACCAAGCTTGAAATTTCTGGATTCTACTTTTCAAATATACACTAGATATTGAATCTTTAAAAGCAAGGTAGGAAAATTGGATTTGTTCCCAGCCCTTCCAGATGAATGAGAGATATGAGGTATATGTATAAATGTAAAGAATTAGCATTTCCTATTAGTGGAAGGATTGCTCATTTGCACACTCCAAGTGGAAATATATAAATGTGAACAGTATTATCTAGTAAAATTTGGCATGAATGGGACCTGTTATAAGGAAATACATTTCCCAAATGTTTTTCTTCTTTCAGTTTCTGTTAAGATTTCACTGGATTGTTTCCCATTTTATTCTCAATTGATAATTTAGGCATGCTTAAACAGCCTCACCCTAGTCTCCTTATATTGATCATTTGTCTTGGAGCCCTGCCCTAAAGGGAAAGCATGTACTAATGAATCATTAGCAGCTATTGATTCAGTTGTTACTTATTCATTGATTTGTCTAAGCATACCCCCAGCATTTATAGAGTACTTTTTGTGTGAAAAGAAACACCATTTTGGGTTGCAGGATCCACCACCTAGGGCAATCTGTTTGCAAAGGTCTTTTTTCCCCTTTGTGATGCACATAAGAGATGTATGTGCGTTATAAGTTACTATTATAAAAAGTAGAAAACCAAACATAGCCATCACCAAGATGAAGAGGAATTACTATTAGAATGTAAAAAAGAAGAAAGGATTTTGAGATGGGACGTCTCCAGGAAGACTTCCGGGGAGAGGGACCCTGACTTGGAGAATATGCACGGTGTGTTTTGTGTGTGTGGAGCACGGAGGAAAGGGGACCCGAGCAGAGCAAGGTGTGTGGCTACAAGTGCAGCATGAGACTGCAAAATGAGGAGGGACAGGATTGTAGGGAAGGGCGTCTCAACTCTGTGACCTGAGTCACGGGCAGGAAGCCATGTAGCCAGGGAGGCCAACTTGTTACAGTCCGCAGTTTACGTTGTAGGTTGTGTTTTGAGGGAGAGTCACTAGGAGACTTTGAGTCGGGGGAATGAGACTGTCAGTGATGTAGTTGAGGAAAATTAAGCTCCCGTTGAGTGTGGGATGGAAGGGAGAGCCAAAAGCAAGTGTTCTCTGTGGAAATGACAGCCTTCAACTTTCAGAAGTTAGCATTTTAAAAATCGTCCACTTATGCACATTAAAATCAGCCTTAAATCTTTTCTCAGTCAATCCATTTTAATTACATGAAAGGGAGAAAAATTGAGATCCTCTGTTTCTGTAGTTGATCCCTCCCTGCACTTGCTAAACTATAGCATAGGCAGAGGCTGTAGTCAAAAATCGATTCAAGGGAAGACAATGCCGGGCTGGTAAGATGGACAGGAAGTAATTACTAGAGAGCTGGCTGCTTTTATTAAACCTTGCAAATACTTGACTAGAAAGAAAAATGCTACACTCGAATGGGTGAGATGGAATGTATGTGGTCACATCAGTGCAGTAAGCCAGTGTTAGAGGGATTTACGAAGCTATAATGGAACCAAACACTTTGCTCTGTCTTGCTTGAGTCTTCACAGCCCCATGATCAAGCCCCAAAGGCTGAAGATGGACATTACAATGATCAATTCCATATTAATATTTCTGTTCATAAATAAAAAGAACCCACTTTTTAGTTTAGTCTTCGGAAATATACCTCCAGATGAAGCTTGACCTCATGAAGCATACCTTTGACTGAGTCCACTTATGTGTCATTTTCCAGTCAAAAAAAGTGAGATTCTTGGTGTCAGTTTTAGAAAAATAATAACTTAAGAAAAAAGTGGTGCTTTTTACAAATGTAACAATACCCCCCCAAAAGAATAAAAACCAAGCTGCACACTTTTCTGATGTCAACATCCTTTTGAACCTCGACTCCCCAGCTCTGTCCAGGGTGACAGCTAGATAGTGATACAGATTTTAGTAAACAAGACATCTAGACAAAGTATTAACATCCCTGGAGTGTTCTGAAAATGTTCTGAAAATGTATTTGGGTTTGAACATACTTTGGTCTCTTCCAAGAGAGTGAACACTAGCTACATTCTTTGAGATAGAATAATTCGAGAGCGATGTAAAAAAACTGCTCGTGTTCTGATTGGGACACTGTTTGGCCTCCGACTTTGGTTCCAAGACTAAGCAAGACCTCAGTGTATTGCTGACACACGTATTCAGGTGCACCGGTATTTCAGTGGCGTGCTCACAATGGAGTATTACTCAACCATGGAAAAGAACAAAATTTTGTTATTTGCAGAAAAATGGGTGGATCTGGAGATTATCATGTTGAGTGAAATAAGCTGGACTCAGGAAGGCAAATATCACATGTTCTCCTAATAAGTAGAATTCTAAAACAGATGGCAAGAAAGTAGAAGGGAGACTATATTTAAACAAGAAGAAAGGAAGAAAGGGAAGGGTGTAAAGAAAGATAATAAAGGGCATGAATATGATCAAGATATGTATTGTAAATATTACTCCCCCCAAAAAAACCCCATGAAACTGGGGCAGGAAGGAGGGGGGCTGTGAAGGAGAATGGTCAAAGTATGTTACGTGCATGTACAAATCTGCCAAAATGAAACCCATTAATCTGAAATCAATATACTCTACTAAAAATATAAGAAAAATGATAACTATGTACAACTGTAGCAGTTGTCCTTTGGTTGCTTTGTGTTAACTGTGATAATGGTGCAGAGTTAGCGTTGACCTTCCACTGTGCAGAGGAAGGTTCGGAAGTCTTGGCAGGTTAGATATCTTGCCATGCTTCACAGTAGTGAGCAGCAGTCCTGAAATTTGAATTTGACCTAAGGTCCCCACACCTCTTCTTTTGTGATGTTGCTACACTATTGTATACAAAAGGAAAAGTCTGTAGAGAGGAGGTTTGAAAACTAGCTAATGGAAAATAGAAAGTAAGAGTGCATGTTATAGAGTATTATAGTACCTCCATGCTAAATATAATGAAAATGTAGTAACAGAACTATCAGGTAACATGTGTTTAACACTGATGAAAACCATGGTTTGGTGAAATGATTTATTATCTCATGTTATCCCTAACAACAGCCTTGTGAATTGATTGCCGTGATTATCCACATCATACAGGAAAATCAAGCTAAGAGAGATACTGAACAACATTTTCATGGTTGTCTATTATTTCATGGGTAAGGATATAAAAGTTCAAATCCAGGCAGTGTGAACAGCCCATATTCTTGTGTTTTATGATCCACATAGTGGATGAGTTAGGGCATAGGCTATTTTTCATAGGTAACTCACTCACGAGCAGAGATATTAACATCATGCTTAGTGCTAGAAAATATTTTCATTAAGTTTGTAAATGGCACTGAAGGGGGCATGTTGTAGCAAGTTGAGCTGAATGAAATACAGCTAAAAAAGATGTTTTGTATCTGTAGACATTAATGGAACTTTAAAAAGTTATCTTTCAGAGCCATCATTAGTAAAGAACATCACGTGTGGAAAAAGGTCTAGGAATTTTACCTGATGAGTTTTATTTACGCCACACTACATTCCACAAGGGCAAGGAACTCTATCATCGGATGAATTATTTTATGTGTTAGCCCTCACGTAGTTGAGGGCACAAGGTAAAGTCTCGATAAACATTTGCTAAATGAATGAGTAAATGAGTGAAATATATAATAAGTATGGATTTTTTTAAAGTATTGACTATTTTAGGCTGTTAATGGAAGGAATGGAATAATACAATATCCAGAAAACCTAGAATAAATGTTGTGTTTATTCTATTGTACTCTCTCAGATAACCGGTGCACTCTATTAACATTTGGATATTATTTGCTGGTTCCGTAGACAGTATTAATATTTGGGTGTTATTTGCTGGATTATCTCAGAAAGAGCTAGTATTAAGAATAATTAAGCCATGTGTGGTGGGTGCACATTTGTAATCCTAACACTCTGGAAGGCTGAGGCAGAGGGATCACCAACGGGAGCCTAGCCTGGGCAACTTAACAAGACCAACTGTAATCTCAAAAATTTCTTTTAAAAGGCTGGATTGTACTGTAGCTCAGTGTGTAGGTCCTAGGTTCAATCCCCAGTACCCAAAACTAAAAAAAAAGTAATTGAGGTGGTGAACAAAATAATATGCTTCATGGAAGAACAGGGGCTGATGATTTTTTTAATTTATTTTATTTTAATGATACATTTTAGATGTACATAGTGATAACATTCATGATAGGGGATTTGTATCTGTACATGATAAGTCTTATTGCTTCTTTTTTCCCATTCCCCTCCCCTCCCTTCGCCCCCTCCTCCCTCCTTACTTACAAAATCTTTGTTTCCATTTTTTTTCTTCCATTTCTTATTTCTCTTGTAGGGGCTGATGATTTAGTAAGTGACTTGTGTGTCAAGCATGGTGTTAAGTGCTTTCTGGAATCTTATTTAGTTCTCAAAGCCACCAAGATAAAAACTGGTATCATCATTTTACAGAATGGAAACTGCATTCAGGAAAATGAATATACTTGCCCAGGGTCTCAACAGTAGTTGAACCAGTTTGTAAATAAAAAGGCCTCAACTCTTCCTACTTAAGTATCCTCTTAACTCTGTTGAAAACTAATAATGTTCAGCTTGGAGAAAACCTGCCAAGGGAGCCTGGCAAACAAGCTTAACCACAGCCCTTTACAGTAGTTTGAAACTTCTCAAGCATTAGAAGAGCTGTAAAACTATGCTATGAGCAAAGTTACTGTGTGTGGGCTGGGGGACTATTGGAGGAAGGAACCCCAGTAGGGGGAAATTAGGCAGGTGATAGTTCAGTTTGAGGCAGACGTGTCTAAGGACTAGAGGAGTGGTAAGGAAGTGACTTCCCTGTCATCAAAAAGATTTAGACAAAGGCTGAACTGACACCATGATAGGAAGCAGTGCTATGCAGTTCAGTACTATAGATTTAAATGTAATTTAAATGAAATTAAAAGTTTGGTCCTTCAGTCATGCTAACCACAGCTCTAGTGCTCATTAATCACATGTGGCCAGTGGCTACCAATTAGTGCAGTTTAGAACTTTTCACCGCAGAAATTTCAATTGAATAGCAATGCTGTAGAACCAGCGGGTAGGATTATTGGACCCTAACTCCACTTTACTTGAAATTCTTTGCTTCTTTGAACAGGTCCTATCAATCATCATTTTTTGCTAAATAACCATTAGTTTCATCGTGTGTATATTGGTACTGATTTTTCGTGTATCTTAGTGAGATGCTGCATGACATGTGTACCCAGTCAACTATTTTGGTGTGGTCATTAATCAGCTGTGGATAAAATTTAGAGTCACTGCTAAATAAATAGGTGTCCTCTGCATAAAAGCTCAGGGTGCCTACTTGGCTGCTTTATGTTCCCAAAGAGGTTTCTTCCAGGGTCATTTTTCCTAAGCCTTTATTCTCATTTTTTTTTTCCCTCTTTGCAAATTGGTCATTCCCAAAGGAAACAAATTTGATAGCAGATTGTTGGAGATTAATTACCTATGATATGCCAAAGCCACTTCATAAATGTCACTGCTAAGGAATCCCCCAGAGATGGAATTCTTAGATTCAATTGAAAATTAATTGTAATTAATATAATAGGTTAATTCATTATAATTATTTTTAAGTCTTTTGGCAATGAGTTAATTCCCCGAGATTCATGTTGCTGGGAATGTCATAGAGAACACTTGATAACAGTGTTCTCATAATAAAACTCAACCCTCTGGGAGAAAAAAATCCTGCTTATCTTCCCTTCAAAAACATATTTTGGTGGCATATGATCTCTGGAGAACAAAGGAATCCCTACGAGGTGATGCATAAACTTGCACAGCTCAGATGGACTATACTCATTGGAGAAAGAGAAAACAAAAGGCCTTTGATTTTGCCTCATTTTCCTTGGAAGTATGTCCTGCTCCAGACTAACGGAATGCTTTTGCTCCTGGAGTAAAATGGAGGGGAGCTGAAGATTGAAGAATCTGGGCCGTTTTCCCTTTCCTTATTATTTCCGCTTGACTCACTTAATCTCAGACAATTATTCAATCATATTTGAAATGAGAAAATGAGGGGAGTAGAATTTTCATCCCTTGTTTTGAAAGCTTATAAACATTAACAGAATAGTCTTGAACAGCAACAACAAAAAAATACAAATCACAGTTGACCGTGCCTTGTTTTATATATTAGGAAAATTCCCTGCATTGTTAGGGAAACAGCTCAAATTTCCACATGCAGGAACCTTGTCAAGCCTTGATGGGTAATTTCATTATTAAGGTTGAAAAACTATCATTTGGAACAAATATTTCGTAATGGCAGGTTATACAGAAGCTAGAGAGCTAGTTTGTTTACTTGCACCTGGATAGGCTGAGGGATTAAGCCTTAAAATGGTCAGTTGAAGAAAGGATCATTCAAAGACTCGCAGATTGGTTTCCAGAACTCAGAACTGTCTCCTGTATTCCTAGTACGTCCATGAATCTGACTGCAGATTTACAAGTACCAGGATATAAACAATCTTACTGGTTGCTGAGAGCTAGACAAACACTCATACACAAACAAAGCTTTGGACAGTTGGAACTATCAGAAACTGAAGCTAGCTGCCAAAATGAAGATGTTGCCCCTTACTGTGGAGCAGTGATGGTGAACTTAAGCATGCATGCTGCAGTGGGCTGTTTGTCATCACTGAAGGCTCAAACAGGTTCACCATCACTGCTGTAGGGTATAAAACAGACTGTGAAGGGCCGGGGATTTAGCTCAGTGGTTAGAGTGCTTGCCTCGCAAGCATTAGGCCCTGAGTTCGATTCCTGGTACAAAAAACAAAAACAAAAACAAAAAAAACCCAGACTGTGAAGTGCCACCTACTAGGGTTGCTGCAAAGGAGGTCATGTGTAAGAGAAGCCTGGATACAGTGATGTCTGAAGCCCCTTTGGATGGTGCTGACTGTTCTATAAATTAGGATTATGTTTTTAAGCAGTCTTCACAACTGTGTTTTTAATATTAGCCATGATGGCCCAGAACACCCCAGTTCCATTAAATATTTAGTTACCATACTGATATGGTGTGGATGAATGTTCCCTGAAGGTTCGTGTGTGAAAGTCTCAGTCCTTAGTGTGGCACTGTTGGGAAATGGTCAAAGCTTTGGGAAATGGGGCCTATTGAGAGGTCCTTTGGTCACTGGGGATGAGTCCTCAAAAGGGATTGTGGCCCCCTGGTCCTGGATTCTCCTTCTTTGCTTCCTGACTCATGAAGAGTGAGCAGCTTGCTTTGCCACATACTCCCATGTCACTCTTGTTAGAGGTGCAAAAATGACAGAACCACTCAATCGATGTTGGAGTGAACTAGTGAACTGAAGTAATAAACCTTTTCTCTTTATAAATTAATGGCCTTGGGTATTCTCTATAGTAATAGGACACTGACTAACGTACTTATCCCTGTGTGACCAGAGCAAGTACAGAAGAGAGATGTGTTCATGCATTCTTTTAAATGCTGCTGATTGTCTCTGAGCAGTCCTGAACCAAGTTGAGAGCCCTGAAAACTATGTGCCATGGATGCAGGTACACCCTGTGCTTTATTAAGGACACACTCACCAGAATGTACCAGGGAATGAGAAGAAGCTAGGGAATGTCACCGATTCAGGTGCTGTCTACCTTAGTCCCATCCCACAGGGAACTCTGGTGCATAACTCCCATCCTAAGAGTCTGTCCCACTGTTCAGTCGTTGATGTGATTGGCTGGAACAGAACAAACACAGAAGCTGGGGCAGGGGTGACACATTGCTAAGCGCTACAATCAGAGGGGATTTGGTCAGGGCATCAACAGTCTCTCCATTGCATTTCTTCTCTGTTTTATCTTGAAAATTCTCCATCAAGAAGGAAAATTAAGAGATGACCGTGTTGTCTATTTTAGACATCAGTAAAGATTATCACCTCTGTAGACAAAGCACTGTGGCTAATTCTTACAAATCTGGTCAACAGTCAGTGACTGAATGATTTACTGCTGATACCAGTGTCTAGTGCTGTGAGTCTGGAAAATTTAAGGCATCCAGCCAGCCAGATTCTTGTGGACTATACAACACAGTTGTGCAGAGTTATTTAACAACAAACAAATCCCTGTACATATGTCCAGTTGCAGGAATGTTGACAGCAGGCTTTGCAGTGCTTCTTGTCCCCTAGGAGGCCCAGTGTGTACTGTCCTGGTCACAGAGACTTCACTCAGGATGTGGGGCATAAACTGGGTCTTGGAGGAGGTTTTGCTGGGAGGGGAGAGGCCACTCCCAGCAGGAAGAATAACAGTACTGAATGGGCATTTTCAGACAGAGAGACAGGCTCCATGAAGACCTGGAGGAAAAGCCATCCATGGGATGTGGTGAGGTGATGGTAGGGAAGTTTCTGGTGTCTTACACTTTGAGGACAGGGGTGCAGACCAGCTTATGAAGATACTTGCTGCTTGGGTCCAGCATGATAATCTCTATTGTAGGAGAGTCCATCTGAAATCCTGGGATGGACTGTGCAGAGAGGGACACCTGGGGATTTACTCTGAGTGGCGTGGCCCCATCTTGCTCCCTGGACAACCCACTCACGTGCTGGTGTCTGCATGTTTTCTCCACTCTGTGTGCAGGAGTCATCTCAGTTAGTGCCTCCCAGCTGCTGATTTACCGCCAGCCTGGTTCTTCTCTGTTCTCCTCTGCTGTTCCTTAGGTCAAAAGTTGGGATCCATCCTAGTTTCCTTTCTTTCTCTCACACTTGATACTGAATTTAACTCCATCTTCAAAACAGGAACTGGCCACTTCTCACAGCAGCATCTCTTGTCTAGAGTGTTTTAATAACTTTCCCAGGACACTCTTGGGTTTCCACACAGTAATCAGTGAAGTACTTGTGCAGTATAAGCCAAACCTCTTGCTTTTCTGCTCACACCCTCCTCTTGACTTATTACCACAGAGAAATCAAATACTAAATCTTCACCTGTCTGAAGGCCTTACCTTGTTGGCTCCTGGCCTTTCTTACTCCCTTGCCCATTCCTCTTTGTTAGCTGTTTTTAGAAAACATCAGCTTGTTCCCTCTGTGTGAAAGGTTCTGGCTGCCTGTCTGGCTTCCCCACTTCATCCAGGTCTTGGCTCATAACGTCCCGTCCTCACAGAGCCCTCCCCTGACCTCCGCACCCAGCATGGTGTATGGGAAACATGGAGAAGTGAGTGTTGTGCCAAATCTGCTCAGTTCTCTAGAGATAGAGTGAAGACCAAAGAAAATGTCAGCAAATGCATGTGAAGAAGAAAAGGAACCAGGGAGTTGGAATCCAAACAGAAGGCAGAGGTGCTCTGTCTTAGGAGGGGGGCCAGGGATCCCTGTGTCAAGGTCATATTTCATGATCAAAACGTCGCCAGGTAGACCCTGGGACTACTAAATGGATGGCATGCTCAGTGCCATGCATTAGTCTTACCAACTGCAGATACTCATGTTACTAGGCCAAGATGGAGCCAGGTGACAAACCTTAGGGGAGGGGACAAGGAAAACAAGCAGAAATGCTCTATTCTGTTTTATTTCCTCTACTTCTAGCCCCCAAAAGGCCCCTTACCCTAATGGGCAAGGTGTTGGAAGATACATAGGAGCAACACAGGGTTTTAGGGACTTTTCCAGAGAAACTGGAGGCCCTTTGTTCTTTCTTCTTTTCAACCAGGATCTCAATGATAGGCTCCTGGCTAAAATACAAGAGTCCTAAGAGGAAGGGAAAGTGTGTAACGGCCTTGCCCTACCTAAGGTGAGGGACTGGAGAAAGCTGGGGTTGGGTTATACCTCCCCCCCTTTTTTTTCAGTACTGAGGATTGAACCTAGGGCCTTTCTTTTCTTTTTTCTTTTTTTTTTTTTTTTTTTTTTTTTTTTTTTTTTTTTGAGGCATGGTCTCACTAAGTCATGCAGGCTGGACTTGAATTTGTGATTCTCCTGACTCAGCCTTCCTGAATGCTGGAATTACAGGCATTGCCACTGTGCACTGCTTGAATTATTTCTTGTACTATTATAATGTAACATCTAAGAGCCAGACTGGATTCTAACACACCTGAATCCAACTTGGCATTTACTGGCTGTACGATTATAGCTGTCTCATCTCTAAAATGGAGATCAACTAGTCGATACTTCATAGAGTTGTGGGGAGGCAGAGGATGGAGGACATTACAGAGATTCAGTGTAGTATGTTTACTGCATTGTAATGCTGTCTTTAAAAGTGTGTCATGTTGACTGCATGCATCTAGTGCTTTTCTGCGTGATTCCTTTGCACAATGCTCTTTCCTTCCTGATCAAATCGCTCTATGGTAGAGATTTTACAGAGCACTGTAGTGTGATCTGTATCAGTCAGAGTTTCTCAGAGAAACAGAACCAATACATGTATGGTATGGTATATGAGGGTGGGTGTGTTTGTGTGTGTAGGCGGGGAGATGGAGGGAGAGAGGGAAGAATAGAGGAACAGGGAGGGAGAGAGAGAGAGACAGACAGACAGACACACACACACACACACACAGAGAGAGAGAGAGAGAGAGAGAGAGAGAGAGAGAGAGAGAGAGAGAGAGAGAGAGAGAGAAGCTTTTGTGTATTTGTGGACCCGGCAGTCAGAAATTTATAGGGCAGACTGGCAAGCTGGGAACTCTCAGGCAAGAGCTGATCTGCCATCTAGAAACAGGAATTCTTCTTCTTTCGGTCCAGACACAGGGACACTTTCTTCTTTTTCAGTGAAAATGTTTTTGCCCTTAAGGCCTTTTGCTGATTGGACAAGGCCCCCTCAGGTCATAGGGATAATCTTTTCCTTTCCGTCAACTGACTACAGTTACTCCCTCACCTGTGTGAGTCCCCACCATCACGGTGTCCTGCCCTGTAGTAGCTCATGGAGAGTCTCAAAACAAGGGGAGACATTGTGCCCGGGAGACTGTCGATAGAAATGGGGGATGAGAGGTGTCTCCCTTGAGGCAAATGGTGGAGAAGACCACACAAGGGCTCCCTATTGCTCTAAGATGAAAACCACAGTCCTTACTAAGGGCTACAGGTCCTGTATGACCAGCCCAGTGTGCACGCACACCCCATTTTCTTTCTCGCTCCCAGGTCACAAGCTACTGCAGCCCTGCTGGTCTCACTGCAGGCCCGTCCCCCATTCTCTTCCTTTCTGTGTGACCTCACCTGATTCTCCAGTCCCCCCAGATATTTGCTCAGATCTATCTTCTCCCTGAGGCTACGGTTTTCTCCAGCACTGTTAATCCCACCTACCCTTCCCTTCTTTTTCTTCTTTCAGTGCATTTACTACTTTTTATTTTATAAATAATTGTTTATTTCCCTCTCTAGAATGTAAACTCCTCTGGGGAAAATCTTCGTCTGTTTTGATGATTTGATGGTTGTATTTCAAGTGCCTAGAACAAGCATTTTTGGCTGAGGCTAAAGAAGAAAATGTCAGTGGATGCGTGAGGTGGCCTAGCAAGGGTGGGTTGCTCAAGGATTCAGTTAGGAGAGCTGGGTGGGACAGTTCCCGGGCACCATTCGTTTTGTCAGTGTGACACAGCAGCCATTTAAAATAGATGAATTGATGATCACTAGGCTCAAATACCTTCTGCAAAGAGCAGTCAGGGACCCATAAAAGGCAGGTTCTTTGTCCTTTCCTAAGAACAAGTATTAAACCTGATTGAAAATTTTGACCTTTTCATCCTTGTGAAAGAATATGCACCCAAGTTGTTTTTACAAAATGAATCTTATATAACCATTTTATTATTATGAGTTTTAAAGAGATACAGCCAAATGCCTATGCAGGGAATTTAAGAATCATTTTATGATGATGGATTAGTATGTATAACCCCAGGATTAGCAGTTACTTTCCACAGGAGATAACAGTAAACTTTTAAAGCTCAGACATACCAAGGAGACTTCTTACAAAATTGCTGAGATGTTTAGTGACAACATACAGAACATTACACATTCACCCCTCCACAAATTTAAACTAATCTTTCCAGTATCTGCAAGTCTAGTGACTTGGAAACTTCCCTGTCATTTGTCCTCATCCTCTCCTTTCAATGGCCTTTCCTAAAACCTGTTAACTAGAGACATGAAGTCTGTGCTTCAGAAAGATATTTATTAACTGCAACTAACTCAAGAAAATAAGATGTTAAGATTTCAGTTTCTACGATAAAGAATATTTTTATCATCCCATTTCCACAATTCATTTCCTCTTCCCATAGCCAGAATAATCTTAGGTCTTCTCGTCAAGATTCCTTGAGACCAGTGTGTCATGGTTTAGATCTCAGTGCCCCCCCATAGGTCTTATGTATTCAGAGTTGGGCTTTTGGAAAGTGACTGGTTCACAGAGGTGCTGTGTTCATCTGTGGATTAATCTGTGATGGGTTCATAGCTGTTAGGAGATGGGGCCTGGTTTGAGATGGGTCAGTGAGAGTGTGACCTGGAAGTATGTATTGTCGTCCCTGGCTCCTTCCTCTCTCTCTGTTTCCTGGCTGCCATGGGGTGAGCGGTTTTCCTCAGCCAGGCCCTTCTACTGTCATTTTTGCCTTCTTGAGGCGGCTAACTGTGGACTGAACCCTCTGAAAGGGTAAACCAATTAAACCTCTTCTCCTTTTGCTGCGGTTGTCAGGTACTTTATCCTAGTGATGGGAAAATGACTAATATAGACAGACTACAGTTTCCTCAAGGCCACACAGCCAATATACAACAAACTTGGCCTTCAAATCCATCTCAGACTTATCAATCTTCTGGATTTTGAGAATCTCCATTTTATGTAATTTTCAAGTGGTTGTCATTGAATGAGCAGTTTTTCTCTACCATGCCTTTCTGTCATACCATTTCTGCCTTGGAGCCAGCCAGCCATCGATTGAACCAACTAAATCCATGAGCCAAAATAAACCTCTCCTCCTTTAAATTGTGGGGGTTGAATATTGTGTTCAAACAATAGGAAAATAACTAATCCAGAGTGGTTCTAAAAATGTGGATGAATAGTATTATCACCACCTATGAACTTTGAAATGCCCTGTAGGTGATTTTGATACATGTCAAGTTTTAGAGCTGCAGTTACACCATGGAACAATTTCCCTCTGCCGTCTTCATATATCCCTAGCAGGTCAGAAGATGTTGAAATATGCATTAAATAATTGTTTCACATAAATAGCTTGGCTTGTTATTTCAAATATAAAACTATCACATTGCAAGACATCTCTCCCAGGAAATTTTACTTAGTGCCTCTTGCCTCTTCTATTAGATATTTCTGGACTAGAGAATATTTAAGAGCCTTAAATGGTCTAGAAGGCCCTTTCCTGGTCCAGTGATGGAGAGGGTAACTTAACTTTCATATTATTACTGAGTATCTATGCATCGGGCCCTCTTATGGAAATTTTGAGTAAGGTCCTCAAGGCTTGTTCAATTTAAGACACACTTTCTAGAACCATGCTTAATTCCAAAGAAAACCAAATTAACTCTTACCACAAATTCTTTTTTTTTTTTTTAATTTTTTTATTATTTTTTACCAAGAACATGTATTGGTACATTGCATACATAATGATCATAATCAACATGGTTATTTTGTACCTGTACATGATACATCTTGGTTTTCCCCCCTCTTCCCCCCTTCCCCTCCCCTCCCTTCCATTCACCCACCCCTCCCTATTTGCAAATTCTTATAGAATCATACTCTCAGAAAACAGGAATTCTTGTTGAAGCTAAGAAAGAATTGCTTGCTTTTGACGCCAGGATTAACCATGGCCGTGAAATTCCTTGGAAAGACCTCATTGGTACTGATAACTGTAAAACCCTAGAGTGATTTTTAATAGAAAGCAGAGAAGCATTCACATCTGCCCTTAGTAGAACATGTGGACCCCAGATCACATTTTAATGATGGAAGATAAATTAGAAGTGATCACCAGAACTCATTCTAAGCCTTGATTTTTTTCCAGTTTTCTTAAGTGGTATGTGTGTTAGTTTAGTACCAAAATAACAAACATACCTTCCAAAGGCCCTGAGAGGGTTAAGCATTAACACAGACAATCTTGGTCAGAGAGCACAGTATGCCAGTGCTGAAGAAATTGTAATTGTCTCCTTTGCTATGTGTGCTAAATGCTATTTCCCTATACTTAAAATCACACTGCCATTTTGATATTCTTGAACTAAGATCTGACAGACGTTTGTCTCTTTATGAAGTTTTTTAAGATCTAAGCAATAATTGGTTTCTAAATAATTGCTTTCTAAATAATTGCGTATGTGTACATGCATGTGTGTGGGTGTGTTTGTATGTGCATCAGCCTGTTTCCCATTGCTGTAGCGAAATACCTTTCGCTGGACACTTTATAAGAAAAGAGCCTTATTTAGCTCATTGTACTGGAGGCTAAAAGTCCAAACAGCATGGTGCCCTGGCAAGGCCCCCCTGGCTGAGTCCGAGTCCCCCCGGTGGATTGTGTCATGGCTGGAAATGTGCTAGAAGGAGAGAATACTTGGTGAGACTGAAAGAGAGTGATGCAGGCATTAGACTCACTCTTTTGTAACAATTCATTGTCTTGAGAATTAACTCAGAGTCCCATGAAAACTACCTTAATCCCTTCTGAGGGCAAAACCCTCGATGTCCTAACCATCTCCCAGTCACCCCAGCAGAGGTCCCACCACCTCACAACATCTCCTCACTAGGAACTTTTATTACATGAACCTTTGGAGACCATCCAAACCAGAACAATGTATGTGTCTTTCTGATCAGTGCATTTAATAGTCAGCATAAGTAGTGTTCTGGTAAGGCTTACCAACCAGTGCTCTAAATTAAAAAAAACCCAGTTTGTGGCAGGTGTTAATTTCTGTGGTGTAAATATTCTCACCATGACCGATTTCAAGCTATCAATTTGACATCATTGCAGGGAAAATTTGAGAAAGAAGCACACAGTTGATACTGTTAAATTGGTGCCTGTCAACTCTAGTACATCATTGGAATGCAGAATATTTAGAAAGCAAATGAAGGATTTTTAAAAAATCATAATATTGTGGCTGAGAAAAAAATCAGCTTTAATATGGGATTGCATTTACTTCTGTTTTTGGGAGGTTTTGTTTTGTTGTTTTGAGACAGGGTCTCATTATGTAGCTCAGACTGGCCTTGAACTCAAGGCGATCCTCTTGCCTCAGACTCCCTAATGCTGGGATTACAGGTGTGCACCACCACACCTGACTTTAACAATGATAACCTCTGGTATTTTGTCTATGTATTTTTATGTAATTGTTAAAATTATCTATGTAGAATTTTGTGTCTTTTCTTTATGAACATCATTTTAATGGCTGCATATTGTTCCATCAAATTGATGTAAGATTACTTACTGGCCATAATGGTGGACATTTAGGTAACATTTCCTCATTTTTGGTATTGTTATAGACAATGTAATACATAATTAGAGAAAAATTTGTTTGGGTATAAATCTTCCTTTACATTTCTGGTTATTTCCTTAAGGCAAATTCTTGAATCAAATTATTTCAATTAAAAGTCCTGGTACCACCTTCAAAGTTTTTACCAACATATACTCCAACCAACAGTATTTAACAGTGCCTCTCCCTACAACTTCACTACCATTATTTCTTTTTTTAAATTTTTATTGGTACATGTCAGCAGTACATAAGATTACATTCATCATGAGAAGTTGGTACATGTACATAATGCATTTTAACTCTTTTTATGCCCCTTTCCCCTTCTTCCTTCTTCCCTCCCTCCTTTTTGTGGTCCCCAACCCATTTGCAAAAGATCTGTGTCCTTGTTTCCCTCTTTTTAAAAATTTTTGATAATTTCATAGATTTAAAAACTTTTAATGATGTACTTCCTTACAAGTGTGGTGAATATTTTTCATGTTTGTTAGCATTTCTGTTTCTCATTTTTATAACAGTTTCTGTTCATGTCATGGCTTTGTACAACCTGTCCTGCCCACCTGCTTACATCCTGGGTTTCATCTCCTGTTTCTCTTCCCAAGACCTCTCCTCACTCTGTCAGTTTCCTACTCTGCAGGTCATCCAGGAGGGCAGGCACCTTCTTCCCCCATAGGCTGGCAGGGCTCAGTCCCTCATCCCTACTCAGGATCTCCCTTCTCTGCATCACTTTTCTCCATAGCATTGAAAATTGTCAGATATATATATTTCATTTGTTCATTGTCTGCTTCCTCACAAACAGTGTAAGTTCCATGAAGGCAATCAGTATCCCTAGGATCAAAGGGAGTATGGTACATACAATTGATATTTGTTGAATGAATAAGTATGTTTCGGCCCTATATCTAAAGGTTTAATATTGTCTTTATAAAATCAATGTACACATTTTCTTTAAACACCACAGATAGTAACAATTTGCAATATTATAACAAATATATTTCTAGATTGTTTTTAAGTATTGTGATTTTGGATCAGCATAGTTAATATTTTTATGTCAGTAAATCTTCCACTGTAACTTTTTCCATTCAAATTACACCTAAAATTTTTTGTTCATAAAGCTATCACTTTTTGCCTACACCTAATGTTAACATTTTTATGGTTTTTTTAAACTTGTGACTCTTTAATATGTAATTAATTTTCTTACATGTGATTAAATTAATACCAAATTGTTTTGATTTGTTTTCATGTAGCCCATTATTGGGTTTTTGTTGCTGTTAAAAAAAATCACGTTATTTTTTAATCATGCCTTGTGATATTTTAAAATTTAACTTGAGTATTTTCTTCTTATGGTAAACCTGTAGGAATCAAATCTCAATGGGCATTTCTTAATTATCTCCAAGATATTTCATGACAGTATCTCTGTATTCTAAAAGCACTTTCCAGTATGGACTAAACCTACTTGCGTTTGTTTTTGTTATCGCTACAAGTTCTGATAAGATACAAACCAAATAAATGGAAATATAATAGGAAGTTGGCTTCCCAGAAATGAAAATATCAAGGACTGAAGTCCAGTCTGTCTCTAGAGGGTTTTTCCGGAAGCACCTGCCAGGTGTTATTGGAAATGGGGAGCTGACCCTTCACTGACAGTGTGTTAAGCTCCTGCCTTCCCCACAGCGCCTGCTTGGTAAATGTCTGTGCGCTGAATTGCAGTGAACCTTAAGGCACGAGGCCCTCCGGGCAAGCGTCCCCAGGACCAGCTTTCCTCCTCCATCTCTCTTGTTTTCTCCTTCTCTTAGCTGCGGTCCGGC